>KN491872.1:0-20561 GCA_000787155.1 Scartelaos histophorus
ACACGTGCCAACAGCCCCTCCTGATGTTACACATTATTGGACTGGATAAGGAGATAACACTAACCACGTGCTCCTGTTTACACTTCTTCAAATTCAGGCGGGATTCTGCTCTGAATAAAAAAAGCTCACTGCAGAAAACCTCTAAAGCAGCAGACAACTCTCTCCTGTCTGGTTAAATATAAACATGGGGAACAGTGAGTCTCGCTTGTGCACTAACCTGTGGATATTAGGTATAAACAACAAGAAGGCTCTAAAAGTGGCCACACAAGGTAAGATCACAGTTACTATTGTGCTGGTAATTTTTGATGACTGGTTCCACTAGTGATTATTATTCTGGATCATTTTGAGATTGTGAAATTGTGAAAATAAAACAAGTGTATTGGAATAGTCAGTATCTCAATTAGAACATCAAATTACTTCATCTTTAACTTTCAATTCTTGTTTTGTCAAATCATTTCAGGCTCTGTAGGCCAAACTCTTGCACATGTCTTTTAATGTGCATGGTATAAATACATATCTTGGTGTATGCATTTAGGTTTTAGTGCTACTTTATAATCAGTATCATTGCAGGATAACACCAGGGCCTTAGCAGAGGTCAACCCTCTCACTACACAGTTTTATAGTTTATAGAATCAGCCATAGTCAAAATACTAGATTATGTTTTTTTTTATTTACTGCCACATCAGTGTAACTAAGTGGATTTTCCCGTTTCCATGTCACTGTGTTTTAGATACAATTATAATTACAGTTAGAGTTATGATAATATAAGAGAAATGATATGTATATTTATTCTGATTCTCGAATTAAACATCTCGGATTAAATATAGCGTTCCATTTGTTGCCTTGGTCAGAATCGGCCTGTCTTTGATTGGCTGTCGGTCGGGTTCTCTGTTTTTGAGGGCACCACACAGACCTCTACTGATGTCATATGTTTGCCAGACCCCCAGGGGCTGATGGGAAAAAGAAGAGAATTGTTATGAAAATAGAAAAAGGGAAGTCACTGGACATGCAGCAGTTTAATCCAAAGGGACAGAAAATAAACAGGCTTTGGAAATCTGTTCTCTGAATGTTTGCAGCACTTCCTTTTGGGCCTGATTTGTTTATGCCACTGTGTTCTGAGTGAGTTTGCTTATAAAACTCAATACATTTGTTTAGACATTTTGTCCATCTTTTGTGGGGTGCATCAATTATGCAGAGATTATGATTCATACCCAACATCACAGAAGAAACATGGTAGTGAAAGACTGCGACTACTGCTATGCAACATGAAAAAGTACAAATATTAGGTTGTACTTCTACTACTGGCTATTCATTTGGTCCAAACTTTATATAAATACAATTTCTTACCTCATATTTTGATTTTTTTTTTCTTTTTATAAAATTTAACCTATAAAAAGCATCAAGTAACTTATAGTTGACGCAGACTCCAAGAGGTTAGTTCACGTTAAACATTCATTTGGTCAAACTAGAGTTGTCCAGAAGAGGGCGCTAGTTCTCAACATTTTCATTTAGGTCCCAGGGCGGATCTTTCTGGGAGCACTTCAGGACCTGACTTTGGCAAACATTAGGATGAGTTCATTGAATTATTATTATAGCCAGCTACTATGCCTATTTTCTCCTTTTTAACAGGCCCACGATGAGACAAATAAAAGTTGCATAAGTGAATATTCCTTCCACTGTATTTTATGTATGAAGATTGACCATGAGAGGGCAAATGTGCAGGTCATTGCCTATAGAAATGTCAACAGCATTTTGTGTATTTGAACAGCTACAGTGAAGCACACAGGACACATGGATGATGTTTTTGAATATGATTATGGAGCTGGGCAAAGCTGTCGTAAAAGCCAGAGTTGAGTTTCACACTTATAGCACAAAGATCCATCACTGTCACCGTTTCATCTGCTGTTTTTGTGTCTTTACATCTTCACTAGACTCTGTGTGGCTGAATAAGTTTACGCAGAGGTCGGGTGAATGTGGCTGCTCCTGTGTTTTTGGCATCAGTACAGGCCTGGTTGTGTCTCTCGCATGTCATAATAAGGCCCCTCAGGGAGTCAGTTAAAAATTCAGTAGTGTCTTAATTATTGAAGAGCTGTTCGTGCTTGTGCGAGGCTGTAAAAATAGAAAATGATCAATTAGAATATGACGCTGACTGAGGATGGTTCGTGGTTCTTGGTGGATATTTTAATAAAGTTAAGCCTATTTTAAGTGCCATTAAGATCTGTCACTTAGACCAGTCTACATTTTACTTTTCATCTTTTACTTTTCATTTTATCTTTAAAGGAAATGCAGGTAATAGGATGTAATAGTAATTAATAAACTCTAAGCATCCATTTCCTTCTTATTAAGGTTTCAGGCTCCCAATCAAGTAAAGAAGAATTTGGTTTATCATAGGAGTAGACTAAAAGATATACAGTGATTGGCATATTGATTATTCAGTGTTCTTTTAAAGTAATTGAAGCTATTTAAATCTGATATCAGAAGTGCCTCTTTAAATTACAAAACAATATTATTATTATTTTTCCACTTAGAAACAATCCATCAAAAAAAATACAACTTCAGGAAAAGCTTTTGTGGATTTGGCTCCTGTTTTCTCACCGTTGCTAATAACCCTATGGGACAGTAGATATGCTTTAGGAAAGGAAGTTCTCATATTTACGAGGTCCCAAAATAGCGCTGCGTCACCCAGGGCTCTCAGTGTATCAGTGTCCTTGTCCAAAGCATGGGGCCCCACACAAGGATCCCACATGTGTCACGGGCTGCGCTGCTGCTGACCAGGGACACTATAGGAACTAAACACATAGATGGACAGATAAAGAATGAGTAAGATAAATAAGTGAAGACAAAAGTGTGTGCATTATGGACAGGAAAAGGGGCACAGATGGTGGAAGCGCTTATGTATTAAAGGTGATCCGGGGGACTTGTGAAACTGACCCCGTCCTGCAATCAAAGTCAGTGCATTACATAACGCGCTGCTTACTCTGCTTTTGTCATCTGTCTTGTCAATGGAGGCTGTGACTTCTTCAACCTGTTCAAGTTGTTTACCTGCTCACAGCCCCGAGAAGGTGGCAGACGGGCTTCGTAGTAAGATGAGCTTACGGGACGTCCACCGGCTTGTGCCCCCTCACATGAAAGTGGTCTTTGATGTGTGGTATGCAGGCCATCTATGGTGCAAGAATCTAGTGTCCGATCTACAGTATTGCAGTACAAGCTCCCTCGAATTATCAGGTGTGTGTTAACGTGGCTCTTACTGGCAGAACACTCACAAAGGTTAGACGCACTGATTAAAGCGAGTAGGTTTCCCCCAACAAGATAATGTAATCAAAGCACTGCTATGTGTGTGTGTGTGTGTGTGTGTGTGTGTGTGTGTGTGTGTGTGTGTGTGTGTGTCAGAAGAGAAATTAAACTGAAGTAAGGACTCAATAAAATGGAAGTTTAGAATTTACCTCAGATAATTAAAATACAAATATAACATAAATGGGAACTATTTTGTTTTCTACTGCTCTTACTGCTCTATTGCTTTGCCTGGAATGTTCCACTACAATGAATTAAACTGATCCAGCTTGCATATATATTTATTTCCAAGTGTTTTAACGCTGTGAGTTCAGTCTCCTCTTCACAGATGTGACAGTAAAGCTAAATGTTACTGCTAAAAGCTTTTCTGTTACTGCTTAGAAAATTTATTTACACAGAAATCAAGATCACAATGGTGACAATTGTGTCCCCTGTCACATCCTTGACTCCTACATACACACAGTTAGTGACAAATAACCTGTTACATTAAACAATACATACCTTCCTCGAAGTGTCAAAGGACCACACATGTAACTTACGGTGCAGACAGAGGCCGGTGCAGGACATGCCTGACCACTCACTGTCCACACACACTGAGGGAGCTGGTCCACTCGGAAACAACCTGGAGTGTTGAACAAACACACAGCAATAACATGTAGAGCAAGTGTGTGTAGAGACAATCTCAAAAGTGGGAAATAAACATGTTTATATTTTCAAAATGCAATATAACGTAACAATAAGCAACATAACAGTATTATAATGTATGTGACTCTAGACAAAATGCTGCCTAACCATGGCCTTTCCCCTGTTACATGTACAGTAAACTGTATCAGGCTTCTTCCACTCTACAAATCTGTTTGTGTCATGGGTGTTTTTAGCATCTGCAGAGCCCCCACAGTCTGGGGTTAAGCTGCTATTTAAGCTGCATCTGCTATAGTATAGTGTGCATGCTGTAGTGTGCATGTAAATTCAACACAATTCAAACATTTTGTGTCATCTCTAAAGCAAACAACAACATAAATGATATGATTTTAAAAAAACTTTGAGAAAATAATGAGCTCAGATTAAATTATGTTGTTTTTGGACTGGGGCTGTGCTCGGGTCGGCCATGTGAAAACGATGTGACTTGAACCAAAACAAAAAAAGGGTTTGTACCATTTTGGGGACATAAAGTAAACTCTGTCCCCACAGTTTTCTCATGTATCTTTGAGAAGGTTTGGCAACATTTGAAATTACTTTGTGGGTTGAAATGTAGACAGCAAGTAGAACACAACAATTTGTACAGATATGTATTCTGTATTAACAAATATGTTGCCGAGCATATTTATCTGCTGTCATTAAAGATTATATTACGCAAAATTAATTCTTGTGAGATTTAAGTCAAGTTATGATGCTATTTCCTCCTCAAAAACAGTCCTGGGGTTGTGTTTTGTTTCATTCACACATATTAATAATCCTTTATTATTAATATAGTTCATAGCTCAAAATGCATTGCTCCACCTTGTGGATGTCATGATAGTTTTCAAGTTAGTGGCTACTTTCTACCTGCAGTTCTATAGAGGTTGGCAATTCCAGAGCTGAGTGTGAAGTGTATGGAGTTTAAAAACACAGTGGAGCATTTCCTGTATTCTGTTTTTCTATTGTGTTTTCTGTTTGAGAGAAGAACTGAGCCTAAATATGCAGCGTTTGAGTGTTAAACATGTGTGAATGAAACAAACACAACTCTAGGTGTGTTTGTGATTGGAAACAGCATTATAACATAGGCCAGTAAAATGGGCTCGTTAAATGAGCATGTTGCACAGGCAAAGGTACATCAGATGCCCGTCTGGTGACCCAATGATTTTGAGCACTATCAAATAATATTAAATGTTCTGTACCATCATAAATTAGAACTATATACAAGATAAATGGATAGATGTTTGTATATATCAAAGAATATTGCATGAGTCCATGTTTGGAGGCAGTTGGTTGATGTTATTGGCAGAATAGAGCTATAGACCTTGAGAGCGTCCTTGTGTAACAGAGTGGAGACGTATGTGGAGCCTATATTTCTGATAATTGACATGAATGAATTGTGTGTCCACTATGAGCAGCCTTGTACCCTGCCTCTTCCAGGTTTATGTGCTGAGATTTAAAGCTTTACACTGTGATTCCTGCTCATAAATGTTCCTGTTTAAACACTGTGAAAATGCGATAAGTGTTTATGAGGTGAAATATAATTCTGCATCATTTCACTCGGGTAGGCACCAATAAACAGAGCATTTTATGGTGAAATCAATTGGAGCGAGGCATTAATGTTGTAGACTAGAAGGCATTCCAAAAAGAAAGAAAAGCTTAAATACAGCAAGGGATAAAGATAGAAAAATGCAGAAGAATTGTGCATTAGGTGGTGACATTTAAGCTTGGGTGGTAATTGAAAATGGGTGTTACATTTTTATTAAAGGCTGCAAGCTGATGACAAAAAGGGATCGGCAATTTGCATTTCTTTGCAAGGTGAATACTGCATTAATACTAGTGCTACAACTACTATTACTACTATTACTACTACTAATACTACTACTCTTTTTACTCAAAGACGCTTGATAATAATGTTGATTAACTCATTATGCTCTTTTAACAGGAAAGTTATCTGGTCTATTCTTTTCTATCCATCCTGTATAGCTCAAGTGATTCTCATGGTTGCTGTGAAATGAATAGGCTAATCTGAAATGGAGAATGCAGAGAAGAACATAAAGTATGGACCAGAAAAGCTGATACTGTACGGCAGAAACAGTATATGTGTGCACAGTAACAGAATAGACCAATATTACTTAATCCAGATGGAGGACAACTAAAATTAATATTGATAAAATGCAGATTTGTTGTAATATAGTGAGTTATTGGGTCTGGTCAGTAATAGCAGTGATCAGGTGTAACATTTGTGCAGTTAAAACATCTAGAATCTGAAAACTACCAATAGGAATGTGTGTATTATATCATGTGGTACCTGGACTGCACTGGAGACTAGGTTACGACAGTATTACTTAAGCAGCATGTGAAGACTTTACATGTTCTTGAACTTCGTGGAAAGCATGAGTTTGTCAAAGGGGAGACAGGTGACTGAACGGGGATAAGAATAGCAGAAGTATGTGGTGTTGAAACCAGGGGTGGTCCCGTTGTTCTGCATGTTTTAACTTGTGCCTATGGTCGCTCATGTAAACAATATGACAACACAGAAAATACTGATGTTATCCTGCAGTTTATTTGAATACTTTAATCATTACTTCGACAAATCTAACAGGTGGTGCTTGTCCTTAAGAATCTTGATATTTGGTCAAAGCAACAAAAACTTTTAAAAGGTGCAATTGTAAAAAACCACAGCCAGTGCAGCTCAGCAGTTCTTCCAACCGCTCCCATTTCTCTTAATGAGATTTTGGATTCTTTTCTGCCAAATTTTGGGGAGAGGGGCAATTTGGAGGTTAAAATCTGGGAGCCTGAAGGCAAACCCTATGGCTTTAAACGAATGGAGGAGAGTATCTCCTTTGAACCACGTCATAAATTCTAATGAAGTTAACAGGCTTAATTGGGATCTTCTTAAATATAGGTTTGGGTTTTAATATGGGCCAATGTTCTGGAGGCACACCACATCTCTGTTGTATACTCCTGACACCAAGAAAGTGACTGCGTGGCACTTTTACTGTGTGGTACTGCGCAGAAATCCTGCAACAATTCTTCTGTATAATATTAGGCCACAAAACACACATTTCTCCTTTCAGCATTAATGTGCACAGTGCTCAGGATTAGCACTGCTCACACATACAATATTTATTCAGTTTACAATGTCTCAGGGGTATCATGTTCTCATCGTAAATTTTAACATCTATTTCCAGAGGGGACAGCCTGTCGTGGGTATTCGGAGTTGGGCTAAAGATGACAAAGACCTTGACCCAGACACTCATGTTGGCTCCAGGAGACTGGATCTATCACAGAGGTTATCAGGTCTAGAGGTTTTAAGGACATGTGCTCTTTTTTATTTATTTACTATTAAATTATAAGATTTTATTTAAAACAACTAAATAGAAACATGTCCTTTGTGTTCAAAACTGCAGAACTAAAGTGAAGTTTTTGAAACACTCATGTCTGAATTTTGCAAGTAAGTAAGTAAGTAAATACACAGCACTGGGGATACGGGGTGGGTGAAAAATGACATTTTCTGAGCACTCAAGCCTAAAATGTGAAACAATATGGGATTATTCAAACATGCATGAATCAAATAAATCAAAATGCAACTCTGAGTAAGCAAATGATGAGGGGAAACTGTTATATGGTTGGGGTTAGAAGCTCATAAAAGTAAAATATATGTCCCCTTTAAAGAACAGTTTTAACAACTCCACAATCACAAGACATTTAAAAAGTAAAGGTCACATTCCTTTTTGTCATTCCTAAAGTGGGACCAAAGATTGAGAAGAGAACAAATTACTTTCTCTTGAGTCCTATGGCTTTTTTTAGATATACATTTACACCTGCCTTCAGCTGATGAAAAGATGAAGCCTTCATGTCTTATTGAGACTTTTGAGAGTTTTTCTGTGTTTCTGGATTCTAATGTGAACAATAGTCACAAGCTACAACAATACATTGTGTCTGTAGCATGTCCCAGATTAAAAGGCCCAAAGAAGGCCCATGTTTGTCTAGGCAAGCACTGTTTCCTGCATCTCCTTCGGTGGTGCATCCGCTCTTCATCCAAAAGAACACCAAGACAATGGGCCAGATGGAGGAAGAACTCACTCCATGCATCTGCTTAAAAGCACTGAAGAGACATTTTTAGCTCGTCTCCCACTGTCAGAAAACCTAAAACAACATTTTAGTGAGGTCTGTTTTAAGTCTGTTTGACTTGTGAAGTTTATTGACCTTCAAACCCAATAGTCTATCAGTCATGAGAGGCAAATTTTCCCAGTTGCATAAGAACTGGAAAACACAATTAAGAATGGATTCCCAGCATAAAAGACTGTGACATCTGCTGCTAACGTCACCACACAACTCGCTCAGCTAATTAACTAATAAATAACATAGCAAGTACAATAAGACTGTACTGACATTATAATTTTATTTTTTACAAAATTTAAAGTGGCTGGTTTGAACTTTGAACCAATTTAAGAAGATTAAATATGTCAAAGATCCTCATCAGTCCATGTGATCGAACCAAACAAGGTGAGATCTGAAATCTGTTTTCTAAAGAAAGGCAAATTAAAATGACAATAAATACTTTTTTTAAAATGTTTTGAATAAATAACAAATCACAATCCTAATTTCTTGTGTTGTTTGATACAAGACAGACCAAATCTCTTCAAACAACAGTACACACAAACAGAGGGAGCTCAAAAGATAATTTACAGAATTACAGTTTGGGCACATCTCGGCGGCAGTGCATTGTTCCCTCAATTTACACCACTTGCAGATGATTCATTTGTTTGTGGTGTTTTTAATTTGGTGAAATCTGAAATTGCAGATGTTAACCCAACCATGCAGCGTTTTCTCTGCCACAGCATTTAGTCCTATGATCTGAGGATTTGGAAAATTAGAACAATCTGTGAGGACACTGAGCACAAGATCCCTGTAGAAAATTAGTCCAAAATGTTGCATGTTGTTTTGAATTCCTTGTTTTGTATTATTTGATCTGTTATTATCAATGGGAGTGACTTTTAGTCAAAACTGAGCAGAAGAGTCTGGATTTTAAAACAGATGGTTCACTTTGATGGCCTGTTAAAGCAAATAAGATGACACAAGCTCGTAATGGAGGCATATGGGATGTATTGTGTTAGGGCTGCTGTCTGTATAACTAAAAGCTCTGGGAAACAAATATGTTGGCCCTATTGACGCTCTTTTTCTATTGAACATGTTGTTAGTTGGCCAAAATGCAAATGAGGGGACTATAGTAAAATGAAAGTATAGAATGATCATTCAAACCTTGTTTTAAAGCAGTGGATTCCATATTTTCACACTAAGATGGTATTCGTATTTCCAGACTGTATCAGATCTAAATTAGGGATAAACATGATCTAAAATCTAAAATCTAAATCTAAAATCTTCAGTGTACTGTGCACCAGCAGCAGCATATGAACCACGTCTTGAGAAATGCTTTGAAGATGACACTTTTTCACTACAGTATAATACAGACAATCTACTTTTGCCTGTTTTCAGAACGTAACATTAAATATTCTCAACATTGACAAGGCTGTATCAAAGAGACAAAGAGAGTCAGTTTGGTGTTCAATAAGAATCAATGTGGAAGTGAACATAGATGCAGTGACTCACTCAGTCCATTAGATCAGTGCCTGGCCTCTCCCCTGATACTCAGACCACATATTTAAGTAACCATCTGCTTGGAGATTTACGCAAGACTTTCTGAAAATCTAACACTTTGCTGTCCAAAGAGCAGCCACTGCACTGCGGTGCATGGCAACTAACTGGTTACCATGGGCCAAGTTTCCTCCAGTGTGCCCTGTTTTTCTCGATATAACTGGGCTCAGCTTGGGACCCAGTGCTGCAAATGTTTGACAACCAAAAATGGGGGCAACTGACAGCGAGAAATTACTTAGGAAATACTTGAAAGGGGAAGTATTAAGCAAAAGTGAGATTTGTGAGCTTTTGTGGGACAGTGTTTCCTCATCATTTTGTGTTTCTTGATTGAGACATGCATGTTAATCCTGTATTGCCCGACATTTGAAACTTGAATGCATAAAAATGATGTTTTCACCGACCCCTGCAGACTTTGGGTCAAAAAAAAAAAGTCCTGTTCCCATTTTTTCGACAACAACAACAAAAACAACAACAAGTGAATGAAAATCTGCTTCTTGTTACATTGAACTGGCACTATGAAAAAGCAAAGCATCCCCGTTCTGCAATTCTGAACAGGAATGTGTTTCTAGCATTAAAGGGGCCTATAATGTGCTATTTTCTATGTTATAATGTTGTTTCCTCAGCACACGTATTTAGGTTCAGTTCTTCTTTCAAACAGAAAACACTCTGTTCCTCCTTGTGACGTCATGTGATAATACAGGACGTGCACCACTGTTTTAAAACTCAAAATACAACTTCACTAGAGGTGGAACAGAGAATTTTGAGGTTTGAAGATGTGCACAGACTAATAATGCAGGATCAAACATGTGTGAAAGACAAAACACAAATTACAGGTATTTTATTGATCAAAAATACCTTAAAACAAAAACATGCATTCTCTTTGTTAGTGTAGTTGCCTCTCCACAGATCTGGCCTGTAACTTATGGTCTTGCACCTTTAACACGTGGCTAGAAGAATGAAATTTAAATATTTCTGTCACACTACTCTATTTGTAAAGTGTTGAGCAATGTAACTGTAGGAGAAATCCATGTTTCAGCGGCTCGGTCGGCTGCAGATGTGTCCAGGGGCTGCTCAGCTCTGACACGGTGCAAGAGGAATCAGGTTGACATTTCTGTTCTAACTCTGTCCATACGGCTGCATCCTGAAGCAACACTGGCATGGAGAGTTCACTTAGTCAAACGCTGGCACTGGATAAGAGCAACTGTGTGTGTACAACTGTTGTGAAAAGATGTATAGTAAAGACATTATCATATGGAGCCGCTTTTTCCTACTGAACATGCAAATATGACAAATATGAACCTGGCAATAAATTACTCATCAACATCATTATATTTATGTTGCATTGGTTGTATTTGATAGGATTTGTTAGTTGGTGCTTTGCGGCGTCTTTTAAAAGTATATTGAACATTTGAGCATATTTTGTGCTTATTATAGGCGACGCTTGTAATTACCAAAGCATTGTTATGACTTTGCCTTTGCAGATGGCAGGTGTCATCTGTGTGGTTCTTTCTGGTTTGAACAATTTATTTAAGGATTTATTGTGAAATGCCCCTGTCAAATAAACACATACATATTTACAATGTTGCCTACATGTTTTATTTAGGCTCGGAATGACAGACAATGGTTTTACTAAAGGTACATTGTGTACATCTTCTGGTGGAGCATTTGTCACCTGCTTGTTTCTATGGATGTATCATTGCTCTTCCTCGACATTAAACAGCTCAATCTTACATTTATCAAATTACAGGTGGTTTTATAGCTCAAAAATACCTAGAAAAAGAGGCGTTCTGACTGAGCAGAGTTGCCTCTCCACTGACTTGCTACTTGGTTTGGTCTCAATGAAGACCAAACCAAAGCCTGATCACATCAGGTCTCAGAAGCTGAGCAAGGCTGGGCCTGGTCAGTACTTGGATGGGAGACCACTGGGAACATCAGGTGCCACAGTGGGGCAAGTTGCAAAAACTGCTGTGTCCTTAGGCAAGGCACTTCCCCCACACTGCCTATAGTATGAAAGTGGTGGGTGGAGAGGCAGATGGATGATTCTGTCAGTCTGCCTCAGGGCAGCTGTGGCTACATTAGTTTACCACCACTGAGTGTGGTGTGAATGACTAATGCTCTGTAAAGCATCTTTGAGTGTACAAAAAATTACTATATAAAATCCATTAAGATAAAAATGTTACAATGATGTGAAACACTCCAGACAAAGCAATAATCTTTCCATATAGAAAAGTATTTGAAGGACCCTCCACCAGAAAAGTTACAGAATGTGCATTGTATAACTTTTCTTTAAGTTTCGTGACCCCAAAACTTCCTTAGGAGGAAATTTGTAAAAAGGATTGCATCTTTACAAAACAGACAACTGCCTCTAGAGAATATTAGATTTTTGTTTTCATTAATTACTAATTTACCTACAAAAATCCTACAATTTATCATGAATCTAAAGCTGATATAAAAACAGTAGACAGTGTTACCCTTGATGTGTTTGGAGTGAAACCGTTGCAGTGGTAATTATGTGTTCACTAATAGCCCGTGTGTGTGTGTGTGTGTGTGTGTGTGTGTGTGTGTGTGTGTGTGTGTGTGGAGATGGAGTGAGGTGCACCTCTGGGGAGCAGCACTTGTAACTGTGGCGCTGGTTTGTTTACAGGGAACAGGGCTTGATTGCACACACTCATATTCACTTCCTGTGTTAATCCCCCACTTTCTGAAACCAAAAAAAGCAGCAAGGGAATTTTATCTCGGCTTCAATTCGACCCCAAACAGTTCAGATTTCAAACAACTTGAACTTACAGTACATAAAACAGTGTTTAAATGTGCAGCCCTACAGTAATGATTGTGGCACTTACAGGATTCTGTGTCCATGGGCTTCAGACTGCAGACTTCACAGTCACCATAGTCATTTTAAAATGTACAGTAGAATTTCATTAAAAATATCTACATTCACATTTTATTGATCTCAAATTTGAGCCTTTTATGAGTTCATCATTCAAAAACTAGACTGCACTCAATACATATTGTGAAATAATGTCAGAAAATGCACTTGGGTAGGGCTATAATCATTTACACACCTTTGAGGGGCTCCATATGTCACTATTAATTAATTTATAATTGCATTGTTATTATTTGATATAGTTGCATATTTGTAAAACCTCAAATAAGCTTTGCTAGAAATGGCAAAAAGCACCATGCTCCATAAATAAATAACATCTTACAGACTATGCAAAGTGGCACTAGAAACACATTTCCTTTTTTGTGATATGGATCAGCATTATTACTAAGTGAGGGAAACTTCCAAAATGTGCTATACAAGTGTTAATTAAATGATCGGCAGTTGTATAACTTTTGTTCAACCTAAATGATGTGTGGATGCAGAGACTCTTTTGTTCTATAAGCAGCCCCCTGACCAGCTTCTCAGAGCTGTGATCCAGAAGACAGGAAGCAGCTTGAGAGGAGCAGTCAAAGTCGTGGGAGGGCAAAGGATGAGGGTGGGAAAAATGAGGGGGATTTCCTCAAATGTAGTTCAAACTTTTCACCAAAATGACCTTATCTGTAGATTCACATCAGACTATGTGACTGAGTTCTGACTGCCTGATGACTGGATCATTTACAATGATCATATGTTATATTTGTTATACTTATGTGATGTTATGTCATGTCATGTTATGTTATGTTATGTTATGTGATGTTATGTTATGTTGTTAATAAGGATCATTATGGAACAGGCAAGAATAATAATGAAGTAAAGGGTCGTGCTCTATTTTGCATGTAGGTCTAAGTAACAACATTCACAGTGTTTCTTGTGCCTACTCAAAAAGTCATTTTAAGCTATTTATTTTTTCACTTAACTTAAAGTGTCATAATCAGAGCCATGTCCAGGTAAACCACTTCCAGTAGTTTTACAGTATATAAAACCGCAGTGTGCAAGAAGTGTAGCCTATAGGCAAACAGTGTCATCATCCTGTCAGCCTGAGAGGGTCTGATGTAGTGGACCACACAGTCATCAAACCCTCCGCGTCAGCCCGGAGTGAATTATTCAGGGCATTAGATGGTGGCCGTGCGCGGGAGAGGGAACCCTGCTCACTGTGTCTTTAAAGCCGTGCAGTGGGGTAGCCTTTACTAAAGAAAGGAGGGGTTGCTGTGCGCCAGCTGGAGGTGTCCGCTTGTCGCTGTGATTTGGGCTTGACATTAAAGACGAGAGCGTCCATCTCTGAGCTCGGAGATGAGAGCACAGGCAGCAGCGTTGGGAAACATGCACGGGTACTGTTCGGAAATGCACGGATGGACGCACGGACGCGCCAGTCGGATATAAGTTGCCCACTGGTGCAACGAATTTCTGGAAATAATGGGGAACACGACACCGAAGCCATTAATAGGTGAGACATGCTCTTCATTTTGGACCTTTTCCTGTGTTTGAAATACACACTCGGGCGGAATGGAAAGGTACATGATACACATGGCTCGTGTTCAGTCGTGTACAGCGCGCAGAGACGCGCTTCAGTCGCGGCACAGCTGAGCGTAAATCCCAGGGCAGGGAGCATGTTCACACAGCGCTCCAGCTAATTCACGCAGGAATTTTTCTACAGACCGCTAAAATTACACAGATTTTTAAATAACAAAACCATAACACTGGCTCTATGTCACACGACTGTTAGATTATATAGACACAGGCCCAAAGAGCCTGAAAGATATGGGGCCATTAGCCAAAATATAAAAAACATTTTTTTCTCTGCAACTCATGCAGTCTCTATAGTTCTGTACAGCCTTCTGGCACCTTACTTGTTTAGTTGCTGCCACTTATTTGTTTGTTGCCAGAAATAACATCTTTACAGTGCCATGCATAATTGCCATTATGATCTAGTTAAGTGCCACATGACTTGCAAAGGGAGTATTGGCAATTAAAATGTCTTAGAATTTGGGTTTATGAAGCACATTATCTGATAACTAGTGCCTTATATCACTTCAGTATCACTGATTTACACCACCCACTCACTGGAGCCGCTGGGGGAATCCACAAGGTGAAATGATGTGGTTCCTGCCACTAGAGCCAGCTGACGTAGGGTTTGGACCAAAACTGTTAGTCACAGAGGAGCACAAGTACTGGCAGCTTAGACCCTGTAGCTCCAACTGGATATGGTTTCAATTAACAAGGAATTGATAGAAAAATCGACCCTAGTGTACTCTCTTTGAAAGCAATATATCTTCCTACAGTACAGCATCCCAGAGTACATGAGGATGCTTATATGTCTTCTCCTAAAAATAGCATTACAAGGGGAGAAAATAGAAAATAGTTAGCAACCAAGTTGTTTCTTTGTGGCCACCCCACGCTTAGATCAATACTCCAATGACCACAGACATGTAGGTACATTACACAGCAACCAGCAGAACTGAAAACCCTACATGAAATATGAAACAAGGGCATAACTTTGAGATACAATAAATAAAGACTATCTTGAATTTGCATCTCTTGGCAATGACCCATGGTCCCCAAATAAGTCTTGTGATTGTATTTGAACAGCTTCCTCTTTCATCCTGGCATTCACCAAAACAGAAAGATTACATCACTTTCCATCTTGCCGGTTATGTAGAATGTGCATAAATGCAATTTAAGTTAAAATCTTTCTTTTAGCTGCTTCAGAAAGAGGCTCTCCATGCACACAGGGGCACTGTTTATCTTGGGCTTGGATATCTCAAAGTACATCACACGTATCCCCAGTGATTGTGGTTCTTCACATGACTGGGACAGTATTTTATGAACTGCTTAAAAAGCATCAACGCTCAGGAACAAACATGTTTGCATCCAACCTGCGGCACGTGATTTGGAAACTGTATATAGTCAGGCTGCTTGACATCAAACCCCATCTAATAACAATAAGGGACTCCCAGCTGTGCAGTTCTTTTCATAGCTTTCACTTTTCTGAAAAGTTATATTCCCCTAGTACAAGATGGGGGGCACGTCATTTGAGATGTTACAGATGTGGCTTGCTGCTGCTGCTGCTTCATAGTTTAGAATATAATCAGTGATAATGTCTAATTTGGGAAATGTACTATGGAACATTTGACTGAGTTATTGCCTGTACCAACATTACAATACGTTTAAACATAAATGTAAACATAAGATTTGGCACATGCTTTGCTTTGTTTCAGTATTGGACTGCTGCCGAGCAATACCATGAAAATGGTGCCCTTGATTTTAAAGCATGTTTGTGCATCCATCTTGAATGATTTCTAGGCCTTGATAGATCAAACACTCACCAAATCATCCTATGCCTAAGTAGGACATTGCCTTCTAAAAGATGTGACTAAAGATGAGGGTTTATGAGGATATTTCCACACAGTGTGTTTATGAAGATAACTGCGTTGGATGAAAGGGGCTATTGAGAGTGTGTTTATGCTGTAGGCCAAAAGTATGTGTATAGTCCATATATATGAGGTTATATATAGATAGATATAGATATATGAGATTTTATATAGCCTGCCAACCTGATTCTAATATTACTCAAATCAAACAAAAAATAGGTTCAATATTTTAGCATATAATAGCATTATACATATTTACAGATATCTAAAAAAAAGTATCTACTTATATTGCTACTATCATAAACATGACTACAACAACATCTATTACTGGTGCTGCCACCATTAAACGTTCTCTTACTACCATAATCATCAGCTAAAGCAAATAGTCAAAGTGTTCATATATTTTCCCCCTCTGTAAATACCCTATATGGAAGTGGTCAAGACATATTTGGAATTCATTACATTCAACGTTGAATGTAGGTTACATTTGTTGAATGTCTGTTCACTGTCACTTTGGGAAAGGAAGTGTCTCAGACCACGGGCTCCTTTACATAACTGGTCCCTGCCCTCTAAACCAACTGTCATGGGCCACTTGTGAACAAGTTATAGTGTGTCGATATGTTTGCTGTCTTTCCAACAGCTGGCACCACTGAAGCTGCTATTTTGACCTTGTCTTCAGTTATAAAAACAGACCTAGTTTGTACATACCACACAGTGTATGCCTCTATTTCAAGTCAATGATAGCTTTGATAGCTAATTTGTCTCTTATAAATTATTTGCATTCTGTTCTTTGTGTAGACACAACTTTGCAACCCCGCCCGGTGGCCAACAGGCAGTACTACACTCTGCCCAACAATGGCGCGGGTGTGGAAAGAAGGACCTCTGCTCCTCCAGTCAACATTAATCTGGAGTCACCACGGTTTCACCCTCACGCCAAAGGAAAAAACATCCGTCTGGATGGACAGCTTCGACGAGCCACGCGTAAAAACAGCTTCTGTAATGGCGTCACGTTTAGCCACAGACCAGTCCATCTCTATGAGAAGGTATATGAGTCACTATTTATACATCTCGGTTCAATAAACATCCTTCAGAGATTACTTCACTGGGTATCATTTATCACTAGTTCACCACTGTTCCTTACTTTTACCACTTTGAGTGTCCATACAACAGGAACAGTAGCCTGGCTAGTTATGGAAGTCTTTACATGAGCTTTTACCTCATTTGGGTTTGTCATATAATAATGTGTAAGATGGTTGTTAATGCAGTAACTCTTCCATTATCTTCTACGATGAGGAGGAAATCTGTGGTCAAACCATTTGACTGATCTGATTTTTGTTTCAGGTTCGTCTTCGTTTGACGGGTGTGCACACAGGTTGGAGTGGAGCTCTCAGATTTGGTTTCACCAGCCTTGACCCCAGTGAACTTGTGGCTACAGACATCCCCAAGTACGCCTGCCCCGACCTTGTGACCCGGCCTGGTTACTGGGCAAAGGCTCTGCCTGAAAGGCTGGCCTTAAAAGACAATGTACTGTCATTCTGGGCTGATCGCCATGGCCGTGTTTTCTATAGCATCAATGATGGAGAGCCTGTCCTTTTCCACTGTGGCCTCAGTGTGGGCTGTCCACTGTGGGCCATTATAGACATTTACGGCATCACTCAGGAGGTCACACTGCTCGGTAAGATTGAGAGTTTATTCTGCGATTAAGAGACAACCAGTCAGTGTACAAAAAAAAAAATCAGATATGGGAATCCTTCTTGTGTCATGCAGATACAGGGTTTAGACAGCCTTGAAATTCAGGGATTTTTTTAAGAGAAAATATATCTGAAGATAATTTAGGCAAAAACGTTGGGGGACAGCAAAGAAAGATGGACTATTGACCCACAAAACCAGGCATTATCTCTTTAAAACATCGACAGAAAAGTCTAATCGTGAATAAATAAGTGAGAGATATTGATCAAAGTTACTCCCAACATAGATCTTTTATATTTTTATTATTCTTATCATCATTTAAATCACTAGTTCAACTGAGGAGTGCTCTCGTACTCTTTGGAGTGTTTATTCTCAGTTTGACAGGAGCTTTGACCATGTTTGGTCAAGGCGGCAGATCCCAGGAGCTTTTGGTGAGGGGCCAGTGCACTGGGCTGTCTCAGCATCACTAGAAATAGTAATAAAGGAATGTATCATGGGTCCAACAGGGACCACTGCTCTATATCGGAATAGAATATAACCATAACCTGTACAAGCAACTGTAACCTAAAGTTGAATCAGCTGTTGGGAGAATCACAGACATGCAGCTTTGGAACATTTAATTACATTTCTATTATATCATGTTACTTTTCATCCTTAACACATTAAGACCTACACATGGTGAAAACTGCACAACAAAAACAACTGTAACAACTTTAGATGTAGTGATCAGTGTTAATTATTTAATTAATTAATCAAGGTGTGTTCTTCTGGAGTTTACATTTTTATCCAACAGGTCAAACACTTAATCTAGAAAATAATAGGAGAGCTTAGGTGCCGGTGCTATAAACTGTTGCATTCTTACTTGAAAAAACAAAAACACAGACACACAGACACACAGACACACACAGACACACACAGACACACACAGACACACACAGACACATACACACACACACAGACACACACAGACACACATACACACACACACACACACACACACACACACACACACACACACACACACACACACACACACACACACACACACAGATTTAGGCAATCGTCTTTCTAGACATTGAACACTATGTATGCCAATGGTGGTACAGACTTAAAGCCAAGGCAACTATAGCCAGTAAATTGCTTCAGCAGCTTTTGAGGTCCATATACTGATTTGATTATTTTCCATAAATAATATAAATAATAATGATATATATATCATGATATGTATATTTCTATACGGTCATAGCATTTTAGAGAGCAGTGTAGTGCAAATGTACCATAGGCTTGTCCCATAGACAATAGTCCATAGTCCCATAGTCAGGAGACTGAAGCGTCTACCTGAGACTGTATAAAGCAGTGGACTAAACGAGTGTGACGTCACCCACACTGTTCTGCTCCACTCAAGCTGAAGCTCCTGATGTTCACGGTTACAGCGGTGAACTTGGAGCCAGGCTCAATAATAGGCATAGGATGTTTTTAACAGACAAAAAAGCAAAATGCAAACACCAGGGTCATGCAGAGAATCCACTTTGGAAAGTGGCATCTAGCACATTAGCTAGACAGTCACTAAACTGGTATAATGTTATTGTATGGCTGATCACATTAGCTTTACAGAGTCATACTTTTTACTTTTGTGCCACAGAAAGTGCGTTTGCTGAGAGTGTGGGGCTGAGCTGCCTAAGCACGGCCCGACTCAGTGCCTATCTGCCCCAGAGCAGCCATGACTCAGCCAACTACAACAACAATCAGCTGGAGAACAACCAGGCTGCTGCTGCCAAGATGGCCGACCTTCAGCTCAACAACTACACACAGATAATCCCCTGCTGCTCCACCACTTCCTCTACCTCCACTCCCTCTTCTGCACCCACAGCCTCCAGGGTGGTCCGCCCGGGCCTCCCTGCCCCGCTGGACAATGACTTGCACTTTCACCCAATCCGTGGCTCTGACGTGATCCTGTCAGCTGACCGGTCGGCCGCATGCATACATTTTCTGGACAGCAGTCGGACTCTTGTTTTTGGTGACCGGCCCCTTCATGTGGGGGAGACTATTTACGTGGAGGTGGGTCACTTAGGCCTGCCGTACTTTGGTGCACTGCTGTTTGGTTTGACGTCATGTGACCCTGCGAGTCTACACGCTGCAGACCTACCAGCTGATCCAGAGCTGCTGTTGGACCGTAAAGAATACTGGGTTGTCCACCGGGGCATCCCCATCCCGTGCTCTGGAGATGTGCTCAGTTTCAGCCTGCTGTCCACTGGAGAAGTGCACCATGCCATCAACGGAGTGGGGCGTGGTCGCCTGCTCTGTGTGGACTCCTCTCAGGTGCTGTGGGCCTTCTTCACCCTCCACGGAGCTGTCAACAGAGTCAGAATACTGGGTAAGACTGGAGGAGTATGTAAAGAGTCAGGAGAGATTTTAAATGATATGCTTTCATTTAGGTACCTTTAGGACATGGCTGTTATATGACTTAGTAATAGGTCAAAAAGAGCATTAAGTCCAAAGCCATGGCCACCAGATGAGTCTTGGCACTGACAAGGAGATATAGCTACACAAAAACAAACAATAAAATAAGAAAACGATGTGCTATCAGACCATAATTTCTCTTTTCAGAAATATCTTGCTTATTATTTCTCAAATGTAGTATTATCCAGACTTGTGCCAGCACAAGACATTGACTTAATATGTTTTAAATTTCACAATGCCATGCTTGCAAAAACAATTCAACCACTGTAAAACTACAAAAATGCATACCAAATCTAACTTATTATCTCTGCATTTTATCTTTACCTGCATATCTCTTTCTCTGTAGTTCAGAGACACAATACTTTCTTTGTTTCTTTCCATCTTTTAACATTGAGTGTGTGTCTGGTGCCACAGGAACACTGCAGCCCAGCCCCTTGCCCAGCCCCTCACAGAGCAGTAGCCCAGATGACAGTGATTCAGACCTGGCCTTT
>KN491874.1:0-12819 GCA_000787155.1 Scartelaos histophorus
CCTGCCATCGTTCGGGGAGGCGCTTTTGTTTTTTTTTCCCTTTCAGCAACATGGAACTGGCTGAATTAGGATTCTCTGCATGACAGTCCTGGTAAGTAAGTGTTCGTAAGACGCTCTGACCATGGCGAGATTCACGAGGATGCAGTGTGCGTGTGTGTGTGTGAGTGTGTGTGAAGGGAGAGAGATGAGAGAAGAGTCAAATTGTCCTTCTCGCTCTGTGGAAGAAGCCGAAAGAGCCACGCAGGGGAGCTTCATGTCTTATTTGTGCTTTGTCATACGGTTGGGTTGGTTTTCGTTGAGGTGCCAGTTCTTGCCCGAGCGCTGTTACTTACTGTCTAGCCCGTAAATAGTAGCTGCTCTTCTCCGAACTGCCAGAACCAAACCCCGCTGTACTTTCTGTCCTGAATTTGGAGAAGATTTGCAAGCAAGTATCGATCTGAAAACCTTAGTAACGTTGCTTTCTGACTCTGTCCCTTAGAAGAAGTGCAACTACGTTATAACCTCTTTTGAAACTGATAATGTTGCGTAATGTTTAGCACCTACTCATCGTTTAATCTTCAAGCGCAATTCGTAATTTGTGAAGCGTCCTACTTTTTCATCAAAGACCGGATACTCCGAGGTTCTCCTACAGGGTTTCGGATGTCTTCTAACCTCGTTCGCGTTGGGGAAAATGGCAGGAGATGGAGAGGGGTTGTGAATTTTGTACGCACTTCTGATCGGATCTCCCCCTCCCGGCGCCGCTGCCTTCTCCCTCTCCCCCCCGGTTCCCGCGGCCGCTGAGAATGCAGGTGTTGTGATTTCGCCACGGGTCCGCGATGATGTATGGTGTTGACGGCGGAGGTGGAGGCGAGCGGGAGGAGGAAGGGGTGGAGGGCAGGCGGGTGCCATTAGAGATGCACCCCGCCGCTTCTTTGCATCTATCAAGTGTTAAATCCAACGAGGGGGAGGGGGCGACGGCGTAGGGGGGAGCGAGGCAGACCCGTCCCCCTGGTTCTGGAGGTTACAGGACATTGACTCAGCTGATGAAAATAGAAAGAGGTCGGAAGATTGGAAGGGTTTTTTTCGTTGGCTGTTTGTCTTTCTCCTTTGTAGAGCTTCCACAATGTCAGTTTAAAGGTGCACGGTGTAACTTTTCTGCTTGAAGCTTTGCCATCTGCTTGTCTCCATGGAGATGTTCGAGCAGCTTATTATGCCAAATCGACTTTATAGAGCTTTTAATCATGGTGTACTTGTTTCCCCTTCTCGTGTAAGTGTTCTAAGGCAGAGGTCAGTGGACTTGTGTCTTTTATTAAGTCATTTTAGATCAATATTGCGATTTAGAATATACAAATTACAGCAGAAGGACCCACGGGTGTCATACTTTATAACTAAAGCAGAGGCAAGCATAGTATTACTTCTTCAACACATTATCTGAAATGTTCCACAGTATCCCATTAAACATTTCCATTAAATGTGTGCATTGTCTTGAGTCTGAGGTCAATTCAATTTATTTTTGTATAGCCCAAAATCACAACAACAGTTATCTTGGTGGACTTCACAAAATTGTTAATTTAGCAAACAGAAAAGTCAGAGAATGAAGCAGAAAAAGAAACTACAAAAATACAGAATGTCCAACAACAAGCAGGCGAATGGATAATTGTCCCAGCATCTCCTGTCCTTAGACCCTTCTTCTCCGGCAAGGAAAAAAAAACAAACAAAAAAAAACAAACCCCAGTGGGAAAAAAAACCCCCAAAAAAAACAAGAAACCTCGAGGAGAACCCTGCAGAAATCCATGTCACAATTTAACTGATCACTTAATTAATTGATACTAATGATATATGGATGATATATTCCAATTTATCAATATTTACTTCTAATAATATAGTCACTACACCTTCACAAGAACAAAATTGTATGAAATATAATTTGTTTACAATCATGAGAGGAGTGAATGTAACTTATGAGTTTTAATGAAAAATATTTAAAAAATCGGTTCAAATGCATTTTAAATCAGGGAATTTTGCAATGAAGTATCACGATATATATCACTGAATCGACTGTGCAAAGGAGAAGCCACCGAGTCGAGTAACAGGTCAAGTCTGTGGAGAGGCGAGACCGCTCAGTGTTTTTCATGCTATTTTGGAGCAATAAAAACACATGCAATTGAATAAATGTAAGAAAGATCGGCTTAATGCTCTGGAAAATCACAAGAAAAATTGTAACATCGCAACAAACAAACAGGTAGCGGACCTCTTAATGAAAACGTTACATAGTGCACCTTTTTAAACACTTTAAAATGTCAGCTTCTGAATAAATGCACTTTTAAATATCAACATTTTCTCAGAACCAGATAACAATTTTGTTTATTTTACGATTCTCGCGAGCTTTGTACATGTATATCACCTTGAAGACATACCTACAGTCATAAGCTTTTAGTGAAAATTCATGCTTTATCGAAGTTAAATCCACCTCTCACTCACTCAGAGCCTTGACCAGTCTGACCAGTCAATATGAAGGGTGGGAAAACGTGTCTTTGAGCAAAATATGTTAAACCGGTAAAAAAATGTTATGGATATCAGTGGTTTTCCGATTCTAGAATGCGATGATGTCCCAAATGGGGAGCAAAGGCCAGATTTCCCTATTGAATACATTGTTCTTTACCATGGAATATCCAAAAAGTGAATTCACAAATGTTGAACCTGGTATTTACCATAGAACATAATTTAGCATTTTGATAATTTAAGTTTAAGCTGCCCCTATCTGTATATATTAACTTTATCCTATAGAATGCTGTGATGTCATCTGAAACACAGCTAATGTTATGAATAATTTCCATGTTTCAACTTTTATTGAACTGTTCTTTAGTGACAGCTGTCAAAAATGGCATAATTATATAAATGTATATGTACAAGTGAAATGAAATAGAAAAATAAGGAATACAAATATTTCAGCTATAAATCAATTTCATGTTTGACAGGACATAGGATTATCTGTTACATAAGGGTTAGTTTTTGTACAGTTGTAGGGAGTATTATCTGTTACATAGGGGTGAGTTTTTGTACATTTGTCGGGAGTATTATTTGTTGCATAAGGGTGAGTTTTTGTACAGTTGTAGGGAGTATTACCTGTTACATAAGGGTGAGATTTTGAACACTTACTAACACTTACTACTACACAGTTGTAGGGAGTGTTATCTGTTAGATAACAGTTAGTTTTTGCAGTTGTTGGGATTATTTTTGTTACATTATGCTGAGTTGTACAGTTGAAGGGAGTATTATCTGTTAGATAAGGGTGAATTGTTGTACAGTTGTAGGGAGTATTATCCAATACATAAGGGTGAGTTTTTGGACAGTTGTAGGGAGTATTTTTTTTTACATAAGGGTGATTTGTTGTACAGTTGAAAGTAGAATTATTTGTTACATAATGGTGAGTTGTACAATAGTGGGGAGTATTATCTCTTACATAAGGGTGAGTTGTTTTACAATTGTAGGGAGTATTATCTGTTAAATAAGGGTGATTTGTTGTACAGTTGTAAGGAGTATTATCTATATTTTGGAGCAGTGGGTGAGCAGGAGGGTCCATAATGGATCCACTCCCTTTTTTCTACATATTTTGGTGATAAAATGGTTATTATTTTTGTTGGCAATTATCACGTTTTTTAGAAAATGTCCTACAAATGATTATCCCTTAACCCGTTTTATCACGGTAAATGATATTATTGTTTATTGTCCTATCCCTAGTGAAGACCCTTGATGGTTTTTAGTAACCATCCATCAAATTCTTCTGTATAATCTCTCACACTTTGTATTTTTTACCACATGAAAATGTATGAACCAATTCTAAAAGGCAGACAGCGTTGGTGGTGAGAAAACAACAGGACAGATACATGTTTTCAAACCCAGTGGCTGTTCCAGTGCTGGTTCTCGGTCATCCAGGTGAAAATCAATACAAAGGGCATCTTCACACCATCTCATCTGGTTTAATCACTCCCTCTGAGAGACATAAGCACAGATCACGGTCTATTGACTGCAACAGGCAAAGACCTTTGAATGAGGGACGGGGCGATTTTGAAAAATTGAAAACTTGAAGTATCGCTGTTGTTTGAGCGATGAAAAGCATTGCTAAAAAAAAGAAACAAATGACAAATACATATCGCTTACAAACAGCTACTTTCAGATGAGATATTGAACCTGAAGAGACACTCTGAAACGATTTTAACATTGATTATAAAAATGATTACAGTATGAGCATTCCAGTCTCTTTAACAGGCCATTTCTGGATGACCAAAAAGGCTAAGATATACTTTGTAGACTGTGTTGTATTCTATGTATTTCAATCCTTTTTCTTTCATTTTTAATTCAATTACACTTTTATAGGGTATTAGCTACTAACACGTAAAATATTTAGGTCACCAGGTTACCTTTTATTGTTTCGAAAATGCTATATTTGATGAAAAAAGGGTTAGAATTAGCCTCTCTTTCGGTTTTCACGTGCCAAATCTTTACTTTTTTTGTGAAAAGCTAGTCTAATGTTTAGCATCCTGCCTTTGTTATATTAAATTACACCAAATACACCTCAAAATACACCTCACAAAACTTCAACTGTGGATTAATAAAATCTAAGTCTAAATGGATTATTTAGTCACATAAGAATGTTGTTACCTCCTTAAAAACATACCTGAAGTTGTGTTTTGTTTCTTTCACACATTGAGTAACCATTTATTATTAGTCATTTTACATCTTCAAAGCTCGAAATGCTCTGTTCCACCTTGTGATGTCATGTAGTGATGTAGGGTTTAAATTAACAGCTACTTTTTTTAGCCTTTGTTCAGTAGAGATTGCCAATACAAATGGTACTAGTTTCTTGTTTTTGCACATGGTGTCGCAAGGTGGAACAGAGCGTTTTGAGTTTGTCAGGACTATTAATGTGCAGGATTTGCGTGTTAAACATGTGCAAATGAAACAAAACACAACTCCGGCTTTGTTTCTAATGAAAATACAGCAGTACTCAGGCAATATGTGTAATATGGTCCATTTAATGAAAAAATGGCCATGTGGGATCAAAGGCTTGTGGGCTGAGCATTGTACCTAGATGTGAATCCTACTGCTAACGATAATGGACGTATAAACAGGGAGGGCCACTCACCTAACTGTTTCCATGGAGATGTAACGCTTTGGTCTTGAGTGTTCCACAATATATCATTAGAGGTAGGCACAGATGCAGGAAAGTCAACCTGAATTTATCATATTTGTTCACAAGGCTGTACATTTTCTACTACTCTAACATCAACATAGAAAAACAGGAGAAAATAATGTTGGGGCTACGACAGCAGACAGACTGACGGGATGGTAAAATGAAATCAAAACGTTACAGAAGAAATTAACTTTGGCTGTTAGACCTTGGTAGATACACAAAAGACATGTATGGACTTTTAAAGGTGCACTGCGCAGCTTTTATGGTGGAAGGTCCGCTACCTGCTTGTCTGTTTGTATTGGTCGAGAACTAAATCATTCCTTCTGTGAATATGAGCAGCTCTCCACAGATCTGAACTGCAATGTAGCGTCATGCTTTGAAGGGACACTCCAGAATTTTGGACGTAGAGCCTCATTTCCTAGTGAGCCAGAGTGTTGTAGAAGTATGGAGACACTTTGTAAAATATTCCATCCGGTCCCTGTATTTGCAGAGGTCGCTGATGCTAGGCTAGTGCATGTTAATGGGCATAGTTAGCCTGCCACTAAAAACAGTCTTACCCACTCCACAAAGCACTCAAGACAAATGTATTATTACGCCAGCCTGTCGATGTGAATGTCTCTGTCGATAGAATCATTTCAGAAGTAAAACCAACTTTACATTTGAAGGATTTATGTCTGAGAAGGAGTGAGTTGTACTTCCTGATAGCGGCGGACTGATATCACCGCTACTGCTGAGAAAATAGTCCCAATTCATGCGATGCAGATGTAGTTTTAGTTCAAACATTATTCTATCAATACAGACATTCACATAGATAGTCTGGTGTAATAATAGATTTGTCTCTGTGCTTTGTGGAGTGGGTAAAACTGTTTTAGCGGCAGGCTAACTATGCCCATTGACATGCACTAGCCTAGCACCAGCAACCTCTGTAAATACAAGGACTGGAGGGAATATTTTAAAAAAGTGTCTCCACACGTCTACAACACTCTGGCTCACTAGGAAATGAGGTCCTATGTCCATAATTCTGGAGTGTCCCTTTAACCTTCTTGTCTCCCTGGTGATAGATGGATTTAAAGGGCCCATATTACACTATTTTCTGATTTCTGCTATGTTTTCTCATCAAAAACAGACCTAGAGTTGTGTTTTGTTTCATTCACATATGTTTAATATAGAAACACTGGATATTTAGGCTGAGCTCTCCCGAACTGAAAACACTCTTTTCCACCTTGTGATGTCATGTGGTAAAACAGGAAGTGCTTTAATGTGTTGTTAAACTCCATACACCACCACCAGAATCATTTACTTAGGCTTGCACAATTTGGGCGAAACACAAAACAAAACTTAATTTGAATCGAGATTCATTTGCAAGGCATCAGTTCACCATTCAGATATTTTAAGGATCATTAACATCTGAGACAAGATTGAAATATGAACTGGTAAAATAAAATAAGACCAGACTTCCATGTATTTCAGAACTTGTTAATGGGTCAGTGACGTGACATCTATCCAACTGCAGTTTGCTCAGTTAAAAAGGTTCAGATTTGATAATAATTCCCCACATACCTGCAGTACTCTGATCTCCATGGAACCAAATCATTTTTTCAAAAATTTTTCAGAAATTATTATTATTTTGCATGTTTTTTGTTTGTGGTAAAATGTCATGTGGTGTGACCGTCCGCCCTTAACTTCTTTAAAATGACTCTAAATCAAATCTAATTTATTTTCTTTATTTTTTGCATATTTTCTTAAGTGTTTTGTGTCCCACATGAAACAGCTTTCTTGAATAGATATTTCCCCCAACATATCCAAACAAATATTGTCTAAGCGTGTCCATTTTTTTCAAATATCAGTATCATGTTCATATTACTCAGAACTGAGATTAACATCCCAACCATGTGTTAGAAAATAAAACAATTTTAAGGCACCACATGACATTTTTTAAGATCATAGCCAATTCATGTACATAAAAAACACTAAAAATGCTTAATATAAATGTCAGACATAGATTTACCTGACATAAATACAAAATTTTAAAATTTGCCTGCTGAAAATCCTTCTACATCACTGACCCTTATAGAGGTCTAAACTCCAGGATTTGCACGTTTTAAACAGAATAATGTGTTCTGTTGTTTGTTGTTGTTTGTTTGCAGAAGACAATCAAGTACCTTAATTATTTTTGCTTTTGTGATTTGAGTTCTAGATTCAAATGTAATGAAAATATTACTTATAATTTCTATGCTAACATGCCTTGAGTTTACACAAGCGTTGCATATTTAAGATGTGTTCTTCTCTCAAACTGAAAACGGAGTTTGAGGTTAACGAGGGTAAAAGGAGCTGTTAATGTGAAACTATCACTTGACATCACAAGGTGGTGCAGAGCAGTTTGAGCTTTGGAGATGACACACTAATAATAAAGTGTTAGTCAGACATGTGTAAATCAAACAAAACACAACTCCAGGTATGTTTATTGGACGTATAAGAAGCAAAGATGCCAGATTGTGATTGACTGACAGCGCCAGTAGGACTGAAGTACAAAACACTAAGTTGA
Organism: Scartelaos histophorus; assembly: GCA_000787155.1. Lineage (NCBI taxonomy): Eukaryota > Metazoa > Chordata > Actinopteri > Gobiiformes > Gobiidae > Scartelaos > Scartelaos histophorus. Next base: position 7,719 of record KN491874.1, read on the forward strand.
CGCAGTGCTACAGTACAGTACAGTGTTTAGAGCTGTCAGGTTTAACTCTGTAGTTTCACTGCTCTGTGCTATTACCTATTACCTGCCATTACTGCAGTATTTTTCCCCATCTGCAAATGTACTTATATAGGTATGTAAAAATGTGTATGTGCATTTTATATTTAAGTGTTGAAAGGTTCTCATTACTGAGGCGAGTTCTGAGGCGACAATAGCTCAGTTTGTCCACTGATCTGAAGGCTGGCGGTTTGAATCTCACTTTTGACAGAAAGATCAGTGGTTGAGTGGCCAAATCCAGAGACCCAACAGGATTCATCTGTGGGAATGAATGCTGTTGTGTCCTTGGGCAAAACACTTAAACCACCTCACCCCCAGTGTCTGTGTACACTGGTGTATAAATGTGTGTGTGAATGGCTGAATGGTTCCTTGATGTAAAGCACTTCAAGGTGGAAAAGCCCTGTATAAAAATGTTTTTGATGAGGGAATGTTGTAACAGAGTTCACAAAGTTGATATTGTATAAAACATTCTGTTTAAATAAATGAAAAACTGAAATCAATCAAACTCACTGAATATTATGGATAAACAACTCAGTTCCAGAGGACCAGATACCCGACTTTGAACAGAACAATAAAAGTCTAGGCAAAGCCTGTGGTCTTGGCTGACCGGACTGAAACATGGCTGTGGCCTATGGCTCTTTTGGTCTGGATCAGAAGGTGCAGTGTGAGGTGAGGCGCCAAGTCTGGAACAAAAAGAATTCCCCTGTTGGGATGAATAAAAGTAACTCTGACTCTGTGGTTTCCAGACTGAAAACTCCTGTAGAATACAAACTTGTGTCTGGATAGCTGATAAAAAAAAAAATAAATAAATAATCTTTCTGTCTGAATGTTTGAATTTAAGCTTAAAGAGTCTATATTCTGAGCTATGTTATAATGCATGATGGTGTATAATGCAATAAAGGTGTATGGCATTTAAAACCAGACTAGACCATTTCCCGTATTACCACTTAAAGGAATAGTTTGGGTTTTTTGACATGAATCTGTACATCATCCTCATCAACACTGAATTACCCCCGACAGTGTCCCATGAGCTGAGTTCTTGTCAAAAGTAGTCCGGCAAGTTGGCTTGGGTCGTGAAAATAAAGCGTTTTCTTCTAAAAACAATATGTGCTCAAAAGAGTGATACCACAAAACCATTGTCAACGAAAAAGTCAAACCTCATAATCGCTTGGCACTATTTTCTCTCCGAAACAGTGAAACAGGAGCGGCTGTCACCTGGCATCAGCGCAGTGATACAAACAGAGAGAAAATAGCGGCAAGCGATTACGAGTTTTTGCCGTTTTGAACACATATTGTTTTGAGAAGAAAAACGCTTTATTTTCGTATCCCCAGCCAACTTGCCGGAACTACTTTTGTCAGCACCTAAACCGGGCAAGAACTCGGCTCATGGGACACTGTCAAGGGTAAGTCAGTATTTATGCACCACACTGCTGATGGGGATGATGTACAGATTCATGTCAAAAAACCAAAACTATCCCTTTAATGACATGACAAGGTGCAACTGTGTTTTCAGTGTTAAATATATAAGGTCTTATATTACATAATATTGCCACTTGAGCCATGTTGTAATACTGTTACTTCATCAAAAACATACCCGCAATTGTCTTTGGTTTTATTTCGAACATGAGTAACACTGTATTATCAATCTTTCTACATCTCCAAAGCTCAAAATGCTCTTTTCCACCTTGTGATGTCACGACACAGTAACAGAAACATCATTCTAACACAAAATTAGCATAATACAGGCCCTTTAAGCTTCTTTGCGAACTAGTTCTCAAGCCGTTCAGTGATGTACAGTACCTTTTGTGACGCATTCGTATAGGAACCAATCTGTCGACTTCATGTAACTCAAATGACACAAAGCCCTCATTAGAGCATATATACGAGGTGGGAGATCGGACACAGGGCACAGAACACAGAAGGCATTTTTCAAACATGCTCTGTCCATATCTGTCTCCATCTCCTCTTGATGTGCTTCCAATAGAAAACTAATTACCCGGTTTTGTTTTTTTCCCCAATGACTCACACTCGCTCTAACCCCACATCTCCGTAATTATGCTGCTGATTATGTAAATACATGTACATCCACTGTAAAGCGCGCCTGTTGGCCCACGGCGTACACGAGGACTAGTAAATGAGAAACGCCGAACGGGGGCCCGGTCGCTTTCTCCCTTCGAGGTGATGAGTCTGGACCCCTCTGCTCATGCGCCCGTTGGGGAGGGGGTTTTAATCTGGAGGAGGAGTGCAGATGAGAGCTGTCAGGGAGGGGGATATGTGGTCTAATTGTGTATGCATGCGTCCGGGCCGGAGCTATATTGGATGTGGCGTTCGGTTAGAGCGCGTAAGAGGAAGTGATGGCGCGTATTCGTGCTGACGGTCAACAGAAATAAGCCGTAGTATCGCGTCGTCTTGGGTATCGCTTAAAACGACTCCTTAAACCACAGTACTTAACGTTTCGGAATGAAAGTACACTTGTCTTTTGCTGAAAAACTTTGAAAAACATGTGTCCTTGCTATGAGCGGGCTTGCATCTCCATCTCTATTGTTCTTTTGCCTTTTCGTGGCAAAGCGTAAAACACCTATCTCCTTCTACAATGTGGTTTTAACTTTCTGTTTCCATGGAATCATAAAGGCGGCTTTCTATTTCCAAATAAAGCACGAACAAAGACTTAATTAAGTCATATAATAAGCAAGGAGTAAATTAAAGGTCCTAAAATATGAAAAATTGACTCTTGTGAGCTTTCAATCAAGTTATAAAGTTGTTACCTCGCCAAAAACATACCTGGAGTTGTGTTTTGTTCACACATGTCTGAATCTCCAAAGCTCAAAATCCTCTGTTCCACCTTATGATGTCATTTAGTGGTAGTTTTTAAGTGAAGTTCTACCTTTTACCTTTACCGAAAGGGCTAAAATCATGATTCTAGTGAAGGCAAATGGAGTTTTAAAACATAGTAGAGCACAGAGATATAATTTGTGCGCTAAATTTGTAAAATGAAACACAACTCCAGCTATGTTTGTGATGAGGAAACATAACATAAATTAGAAAATAACAAAATATAGACTCTTTAAAGATGATTCATGTTACTTAATGAGGAGTTAGGATAGTTGCAAATCCTGACTCTTAATAAACCTTTTGTTAATTATGAACTAAGTCTATGTCCAAGCTTTATTAAGTCTATTAAAAGTGTAGCATTAGCGTGTGTTGGACTTCCTGGTAGCAGCTGCAGTGTCTCAAAGCCTGAATAAGGTTTCAGGTTATTTGGAGCTCATAAAGCCTCCTCCTGTGGTAGTGAAAGTGGGCTAGGGAGTCAGCAGCTCATAAACCTGGATCACCGCTTCCATCATCACTTTCACAACACCCAAATGCGAACGTTCATAGAGGCATGGCCGCTATGAATTCTAATTGGATTACTGAAAAAGATTATATATGGTGTGTTCACATTTTTAATAAAATCTGGAGCAAAGTGTTGCAGATTATGATCAGCTAGAGGCTTTTTAATCCGCGAGCTGTATCACCCAATTGTGTGGCACTAATGTACCTGCAGTATGTTCATGGAAGTAACATAATAAGAGCTATTTATTAGTTATTTTTTTATGGAGGCCCTGAGTGGCAAGCAAAAAATAAAACGCGGCATGTCATTTGGGATGTTTTTTTCCCTTTTACTTTTTTTTTTCTTTTTCTTTTTCTTTTTTTTTTTTTGGTCATAAATACAACCCAAAAAAATCTTTCATTTTATTTAGCTGTTGCTGTTAAAAAAAAAAGGAAAATGGAGCCCAATTGATGCACTTTTTTTTTTTTTTTTTTTTTTTTTCACTTGCAGCTTAAGGCTTCTGTAGGTTTTAATAGCACTGTAACTTTTTCTAAATCTCTTAGTGCGATACTTTCACGATACACATGATATTCATAAAAACAAAATTGTGAATGTTGCTTTTTCTATTGAAAATACAAGACTTTGGTTCTTTAATTAGAATTAGCACTTAAAAGTTATTTCTTCATGTAACTGACACTAAAATGCACCAAAGAATCATGGTCTATGTAGTTTATCTATACTGATGAGTCAATTCAATATACTTTGAAGGCCCACAATATTATTGAGACAGAAAATATTTTTTGTTAGTTACATTCCTAGTATAAATATAAAAACGATACACAGTACATGAGTTCATATGGCCCCCGTGACTACTGTGGTCATACTTAATACATAATTCACCTTTATAGGCCAATGTGCTTCCTCTTGCACATATCCTGATAACTGATGCAAATCAATATACTGTAGTAGCAGTAGTGTACGTGTTGCGGTGTGTATTGGTGTGTGCATTTGAGAGACAGATATGCTGTGTTCATGTGACATTACAGCTCTGTAGAACCCATATAGCAAATGAAAACTTCAATTACGTCAACTGGACAAAAGTTTTAGAGTCGAGATGTTTTGAAGTCAGTCTGTGTTTAGACTCCTGCCCTCTCGACCTGCCCAGAAGATGGATGGATGTTTCGCTGGTCATCCAAGTGGAAGAGAGTTCTGGTCAGGATGCTTGTGGGCACTTCCTCATATCTGTCTGAAAGGATTAGCTAAGTATACTGAAACTAACACTGAAATGAAAACACCACTATTGACAATTTCTTGGGCTCAAATGATTCTGCTAATATGACTCAGGACCAGTGGGGGATGATACTTAATCTTGTTACTTAAGTTATAGTACAGATGCATAAGTTAAAGTACAGAAATATCACAAGTAAAAAGTATCACATGAAAAAAAATCTACGTACATACTTACTTACATTTAGTGTTAAAGTAAAAACCAAACAAAATAAATAAAAGTATTTTGCAGATACTTTAAAACAAAAATAAATCATCTAATGTCAGGGTATAAGAAAAAATCGTTTCAGTGATATATCGCGATACTTCATTGCGTGATTCTTGCATCGATTCAAAATGCATCTGAATCAATTTTTTTAAAGTCATGTTCTTCTTGAAAAAATCATTAGTTCCATTTACTGTTCGGATTATTTAAATGTACTTCATCCAATTTTGGTCTCATGAAGGTGC
>KN491875.1:0-18808 GCA_000787155.1 Scartelaos histophorus
ACTAATAAAGGCATATTTTATCTTATTAATGACATAAAATTTAAACTGCATAATAATTGTTTCACTGGTTATTATTAATTTACTCATTACTGATTAAAACATATAAATGAACACACTGCAGGAGAAGTTTTTATTTATTCATTTACATTTTTTGTCACTAATACTGCACAGTTTAACAATTGCATAATCAAGTACTGCAATTTATTACTTTTAATTTTAGGAAAGTACGTTTTCTGAATACCATCAAATATCATCATAAGTATAGCAGAATACAATTACTCAGAAGGACTCTGAATATGTATTTTTGTATCTGTATTCACAGTATTTCCCAACATTCATAAACGTGGGCGAGATGGTGATAAATCTGTCACAACTCAAACAAGCAGCACATGTGAATAATAATAAATAGAATATAAAAGTACAAACCTGTAGCAGTAGTCACAAGACCACACAGCTTCAGAGTCATATTTTGTCTTGCATGATGCACATTTTTCACATTTGTAAATGGTTAAGCATTTTCTACAAACTGATGTCACATGATTTATGTCTGTCTCTTTTTCTGTCTTTTAGGTAAGTCGTGCTTTCTTCTTCTTCTCTCTCCTCCTGGAGCTGGCTCAGAACGTTCTGGAGACACTCACAGGTTCATCTGCTGCAGGTCTGGGTAACAGTGTTTTGCAGTCACACATTCAGATAATGCGACAGATTTTGCTAAAATGTTCAGACTGATACAGACTGGTACAGCCTGGTTTGGCCAAAATGTGTTGAGCTTGTGTCTGGGCTCTGACTGTGGGCTGTTTGTGGAGGCGCTGGAGCACAGCTGCTCTCTGTTTCCTATTGACATTTTTGGAATGATTTGAACACTTTGATCATAACTTTGTCCACAATGTGAAGGATTACATAATGTCACAGCACTGAACCAGGGTCATGGTTAAGCCTTAGGACAATCTAAACGTGGTCAGTGAGTTAGCTGCTTATCTAGGTTAAGTTAAGGTTATTTTATTGTGCTTGTAGGGAATATTTCAATGCTTCTTGAGCTGCAGCATTGGGGACCCATCTTCAGATCTTGAGTTAGGCCTGTTAGCTGGAGGATTTCAGAATCAGAATGTATTTGGGTCAAAGGATTTTCATCAGGCAAACTTTACAATTTTGTTTCTATTGAATTTTTTCAAATATTTAGTACTTCAGGAATGTATAAATCTATGTTTGACATTTATATTAAACAGTATTTGTTTTTTTAAAGTACATGAATTGGCTACGATAATGATATTTTAAAACATGAAAAAATATTTGAAAAAATGGACACGCTCGGGCAATATTTTTTTGAATATTATGGGGGAAATATCTGTTCAAGAAAGCTGAAATTTCATGTGGGACTACAAAGCACTTCAGAAAATACAGCAAAAAAGAAAGAAAAAAAAAATGTGATTAGAGTCAAAGTCATTTTAAATAAGTTTAAAAATCAGCATTTAAGGGTGGACGGTGGCACCACCACCATTTTACCACTTTGTACAAAAAACATGCAGAATAACTCATGATTTCTGAAAAAAATATTTGGTTCCATGGAGGTATGTGGTACTACAGGTATGTGGTACTACAGGTATGTGGTACTACAGGTATGTGATACTACAGGTATGTGGTGAAATTTGAACCTTTTTAACTGAAGAAATTGCAATTGGACAGACCCATTGGTATGTGGTTACAGGTATGTGATACTACAGGTATGTGGTGAAATTTGAACCTTTTTAACTGAAGAAATTGCAATTGGACAGACCCATTTGTCATTTCAATATAAAAACTGTGCCCACGTCCAATTTATCAGCAGCAAAACCGTTTAATAAATACTTTTAAATATTCTATGTCAAGGGCGGCCTTTAAAACGACCATCATCCATCCAAATTTTCTAAAGTGCTTCTAAGTTAGTGCTATTTATTTTATTTTTTTTTTTACCTATTTTTTGGGGTTGGGAAGGAACTTGGAGAGCCCGGGGGAAACCAACCCAGACACATCACTCATACACACTCATCACAATACAGTTTAATCCTTCATTTGTCCAGGAGTGGTTCAATGTAGAAGATATTTCATCGAACAAAACGGAGTCTAGATGATCACAGATGAAACTTTCTCCACATTCATCAAAAAAACGTCTAAATGGTCCAGGAATCGAACCCAGAAGCTTCTTTCTAAGGCGAAAGTGCCATTCTGGGACTAAGTTATCAATGCTTCCGGTCCCCAAATACGATCATTACCCTTCGCTACAAACAGGAGATCTTCCAGCTCCCTAAAAGTTTGCAGTGGTTTTGCTGACACATCCAATAAAGCCTCCCTCTTCTTGGTGTCTGTAATGCTCCTGGATTATTGCTCATAGGGCTGGAATAAAATGCACTGTGTCAAGGGCTTTCTGCAAGTTACTTTAATTTATGACCCAATTAGTTTTGGGCTTTCCTGCACTGTCACTGAAGGAGGACTCTGGGTTCTGAGAAGAGAGGATAGAGTTTGTCACTGTCAAAGCAATTTCAGGATGGTCAGTGTGTTTTTCTTACTGTGTCAATATGAAACGTAACATGAGCGGCCCACAGTCTGCACCTGTACTGTCTGCTCTATGCTTGTCCTTCACTTTTATAGCTTTTTTTTGTTACTATTGTTATTAGAAAGTCTTGTAAATTAGCGCAGCCCTGATAATGACTATATCTACTTATTGTTCAGTATATGAAAGCTAGAGCAATATATTTTTGAGATTAATATTTATTGCTTTGCTTCAGATGAAATCACAGGCCAATATGATTTAATACAAATGGGAGGCAGCTAAAATTCAAATTAAAATGCAAAATTATTAATAAGTTATTATAAGTTCTTTTAGTCAATTATTGAAAATACTGAAAAATAATTTGTGAATTTACCTTTTGGATATTTCATTGCAAAAAATACAGTGTATTTTTTGCATTTTTCATCTCTGAGTATGACGTAATCACATTTTATAATCTGAAAACTACCAATTGTGAGTTATTTTTTGATATATGATCAAATTTAAGCCATGCAAAGTTGAATTTATGACTTTTTTGACTCACTACATGCAAACAAAGAACTAGTATGAGTGTTTCATTCTGCTTTTTATATGTTTTTAACAGTATTGTAGCTTTAGATTTTTTTTTTTATGGTTTAAATGTGCACTTAGGTTATTGTGTCAGTGGCATAAATGAACTTTAGTAAGAATATAGTTAATTGTCCATTTACTTAAGCAATGTATTGAAAGTACAAGTATCATATAGTTTGAGTCGTGGTGTAAAAGTCTGAAGTTTCCTTTTACATGCATGTTATTTCATTTTATTTTTTGTACCTATATGACTTATATTAAGCCTTTCTTCAACAACAGCCCCCACTGTCTGCTTATGTATGCAGAAAACTTGCATTTCATTGAAAAACCTCACTTAGCTAATCATGATAAATGCGCACGCTCCGCTTTACGTTGACTTTTAAATGCATTATTAATGAACACAATGGTGAAAAACAGCCTAGAAACATCTCAAGCGTAAAACAGTTACCAATCCCAACACTTGATCAATATGAATCTAATAAAGCCTCATTTTTCTCATGTTTCATTTCCCATGCTGAGCTGCCGCAGTTTGCTGGAATTATGATTTAATATGTCCGGACAGGGAAAATGCATGTAGAGTTTGTGTAGTTTTTGGTGGGTGCGTGGTTGGACAAACTTGAATAAACCTAAAGGTTGTATATATTACGCACAACAACTGTTAACTCCTCAGAAACATACCTGAAATCTGTGTTTTGTTTCATTCAAATCATCTGCAATGTGATAATTTTAAGATTTAGTTCCTTTACTTTAGCTATTTTGAGACTTTTTCAGTGTTCTGCCTGTACGTTTGTGACAGAATGTTCAGAATTTTCCTTGGCGACACATTGCGCACATTAGCAAACAGTGTGGAGAAAGTTTTAGATGAAGAAAAAATACAAAATGGATTTAAACTGGATGGATTTATGGATTTAATGGATTTAACTTAAAATTTTGAACTTAAACACATTTTCAGGAGCCTGTGATCAATACGAGCGTTCATGGGTGTTTGATTCTCTAAAACGACTAAAGGCCGCTACACACTACAGGATTTTTCGCTCTTAAATGATTTTTAAACATGCAAAAAAAGCCACAAACACGAGGAGAATTAAGTGTTTAAAAGATCAGAGCTGCACTTCTAGTTTAGATACAAGTCAAAACTGTGCTATTATAATTTGTGAAATGTGGTGCAATACTTCAGATTCATCATTTTGAATACATTAAATATTGGCGATAAAGTACACAGAAAGTATCACTATCGCTCAACTGCAGCTTCACTTTGATCCGTGTAAATGGGAACACTTGAGGATCTACTTTGGCCTTTATACTTTAAAGCCTCAAACTGGATTAAAAATGTGGTTTTGTGGACTGGATGACATTATTTTCTCACACAAAGACAAAAATTCAGGTCATGCCTCCTCAAACTCGGGTAGAAGAATTCAAAGCCAAAATCAGGCAAATTCAGGCAAAAAGAGTATAAAAACTGTGCCCACGTCCAATTTATCAGCAGCAAAACCGTTTAATAAATACTTTTAAATATTCTATGTCAAGGGCGGCCTTTAAAACAACCATCATCCATCCAAATTTTCTAAAGTGCTTCTAAGTTAGTGCTATTTATTTATTTTTTTTTTTACCTATTTTTTGGGGTTGGGAAGGAAATTGGAGAGCCCGGGGGAAACCAACCCAGACACATCACTCATACACACTCATCACAATATAGTTTAATCTTTCATTTGTCCAGGAGTGGTTCAATGTAGAAGATATTTCATCGAACAAAACAGAGTCCAGGCAAATTCTCCTTTACTGTGAAGTGGCCGTTCCTGAGCTTTAAATTGTAGTTCTATCCAAGTCAGTTCATTCTTGTGTTAAAACAAAGCTCAGATTAAGTCTAACTCGAGTAAAAGAGCTTCAGACAGAGCAGGGCCTACAGTTAGCATCCCGTCCCCAGCTGCAAACTATCAATAGGCTCTTTTAAATGTAGCTGACAGCAGAGTAGACCATCCAGTCCCAGGCAGCAGACAGACACTTGTATAGGCCGTGTGTCTGAACTGCAGCTCTGTCGGGGGTGGCTAATTTTAGCCTCAGTTCATTACCTCTCAGAGCAGCTTGTGTCTTCATTAGAGTCTGTTTACCTGCCTGTTAGCAAAACCACTCAGGATCTGCACAACATTTTGTACTTGAGCATAAGAATGCCAAGTGCAGCCCAAACTAATAAAAACCAAACTGTGGGTATATTGTGTACCGTTACTTCCAAATAATTCAGTTTTGTTGGTTAATTGCTGTTTGTAAATGGACGTCCTTGACTTGACCAGCTTTATTGAGCTGTTGTGATTGGAAAAATATGAATAAAACATGAAATTGGAGTCAATTTTCTGAGCACTGATACCTGAAATGACAATGGGGTTATTCAAAGATGTATGAATCATCTCATAATGCAACTCAGAGTCTGTTAATGATAAAGGAAAAGCAAGGTTAAATGAAATATCATAAATGTTGACTGATAGATTTACATATTCTACCAGCAGTGTTTCAGTTTGTGAGAGATATTAGACTGGATTCACTTCAGCCAATTCTGAAAAGAGAACCTCTCCATCTGAGTAAAGTTACTTAAACCAGTACTTTGTATGTCCATAACTCCAGTATGCAGTATTTTTAATTTAGTTTCTGACTTCACTGGGGATATGAACATTCTAACTTGTACATTCTTACAACTTAATCAAATATTAATATGAAGTGGACACTGTTGAGGCATAAATTAAAATTCTCGATCAGCAGAGTCAATTAACCTTTCATGTAATGTCTGTCTATCTGAAAGAAGAGAACATTACATTTCTTATAAAGTGTATAAGTATAAAGTAGCTGGACTCTCCTCTTGCAGCCGTGGCACAGCCTCTTCAGATGTGGGCTGCAGTGACGTGGCTTTGTGCAGGAACAGGGCGTTGAAAAGCCTTCAGTGCTTCTGTCTCCTCTATTTCCTCTGGGAGCAATGCCCTGCATTTAGGCCAAAGCGCCCTTAAAGGGATCTCTGTCAAAAGGACTCGCTCGCTGTGGGCTCTGCTCCGAATGTAACAAGCACTGCCAGACACAAGAATGGTGTTTGGGGAAGAATTCATAGAAGCTCTTCTGGTGAGGGCTTAAAATAGCTCAGAAAGATAAGAACGCACACCGGCACATTTTAAACCTGAGTTACCATAAGAGATGATCAAGATAAATGAATCACATTTATTTACAATTTAAAATGTTCAAAAGCTTTTGATGGCTTTTCATCTTAGAATGCAAAAAAATGACTGTTTTAAATTACATGGTTTATAAAGTCGATCACAACCTAAATATTGCATTTATTGACATTATAAAGATAATAATCAAGTGGTTGATTCAATATCCCCATTTTCATCTGTACCAGAGTGGAGCAGAATGCTGTTTCCTCCAGTAGTGTTCATGAGTCTGAGAAGAGACAGATCGTGATTACTGGACTTAAAATGTCAATAATTCACTTTCAGAACTTATCCCTAAGGTTAGTGCATTTGTAACAGTCCTGCATTTAATCATCACAGACATATACAAGACAAGTCATATTTTGGTAACCTGTGAGTGACCAGTTCTTCTCGGTGTTCTCCAGTTTTCAGTTGACTGAATCCTCATAAGAGCTGTCCATGGTCCTGATGCCACCAAATGTGAGGTTCCACATTGTATTTGTACTTTCATTTAGATGTGAACACTGCCTAAAGATACGAAACACTTCCATGTATCCAACTGATGCCGTTACAGTTATGTAACAGAAGAACGACTCATTTTATTCATGTTACTCACTGAAATCTCAGTCTTCATTATCAAATCCATGTCCGGACCTGACAGATCCGCTTTTCCAGTGTTACAGGATATTGCCATGTACTTGTAGAAGACCTATTATTTATGCAAAGTCAACTTTTCAGAGCATGTTGTAGTTCCTCATAATGTACTCACCTGGAGTTATATGTGCAGTGATTCCTGCATGTTTGAAAAATGTTATTAATCACCTGATCAACCTGTACTTACTCTCTAATTTTCTTAACTGGTGTAATGCTTAGGATTTGGCACTATTGACTGGTCATTTTGGTGCAATTTATTTATTTATTTTTTACATTTTACAAGAATATTGCAATTTAACTATAAAAGATTATAGCTACTGTACATAGCAGACACAAGCACAAAATGTCTTCTTGAAGAGTTTTGATCTCCGTGGTTAATAACACTGGTCTGAGCGAGTGGCAGAGCTGCTTTCATACTTTGGATGACTTGTAGTGGGAATATTTTGGTTCCAATGCAACATGACGCTGCATATAAATAGAGCTTTAATAATGCATGTGCCAGTAAATCTGTCCCACCCCACGACCAAATCTCATATTCAAATCAGGCATCGGGACTCCCATCACATCAGTTAGAAAAGTGAATGCCAAACTATTTCTCCATAAAAGTTATATCTGCTCCTAAAAGTAATGGCAGGTTTTCAGCCCCCGTAAATAGATCCTGTGGTTGGAGGTGCTAAAAATAAAATCATTTCCATTTAATATATCGTCCAAACAAGTATAATTCATACTGTTTTCACTGTTTTTGTCAGCTCAACTTTACCTTATTCAGGAAGTTTTGATTTTACTGCAACATTTCACTATTGTTTCCTCATGGTTTCTATCCTAACACACCTTTTTCGCTCATGTATGAGGTTTTCTAGATGTATAGAAATGTGTTTTTTGAAGGACACCTAATGGAAAGCATGTGTTTAGTCTTGACATTTGAGTCGGGCGGTGTCAGTCTGAAATTGCCTCCAGACCTCAGAGAGTGTGAGTGATCTGTGTCTATAAGTGGACTATTTGCAGCCTGTTGATAAAAGTAATATTGGGGTTGTCGCTTGAATCAAAACCGTCAAACTGTCATCTTGCTGGTGGCTTTATTTCCCTGATGGTCTGGGTGAAGATGAAGCTCTTACATGTCATGACACGAGCAGGAGGTGTTGTCTGCTTGCTCCTGCTTTAATCTGCAGAGGATAAATGACGGGTTTGCAAGGATGAATCTAGATTGTTGCTAATCTGAAGATGGGTTTATACTTTTAATACGTTTTTTACGCACCAATGGCTGAAATGCACAACGACAAACTCATAAAACAACTCAGAGTAAGTTACTGGTGAAGCAAAAGTGTAAAATATGACCCCTTTTTTACTGGTGATGTCAGACTGGGTTAACTCCAGTCAAGTCTGAAAAGAAAACCTCGCCGTCTGTTTTTGAGTTTTTGATTTGGGGTTTTTCAGCTGCTTGTTTCTATGGATATGCGATTGCTCTGTCAAAAATATTCCCTAGTTGACATTCAACAGCTCAAACTTGCATTTAATAAATCACAGCTGGTTTTATTACTCAAAAATACCTACAAAAACGGGAATTCTGACTGTGAAGGGTTGTATCTCCATAGAGATACAACCCTGACCTGACGCACTGACCTGTAACTTGGTCCGGTTTGGCCTCCTTGATGATAAAATGGTTTAGTGACAGACCCTCCATCAAAAAAGGATAAAATCAGGACTTTCTAGTTGCATAGTTTAAGAAATTGAGCAGATTTTTAGCTTTTCTGTGCCTCTGGGTCATATGTGGCACATCTGGTTATGAGGAGCGATTACCAGCTCGAGCCACTGCTGCTGTTTTTTATTGCGATGTGTTTTTAAATACACACGTTTTTTATGTTTTTTATGTGAATGTTGTGCCTCAAAGAAAAAAATCTGGTTGCAGAGTTTTCAGACATGTTTTTTTTTCAATTTTGTTTATAGTCGTACGGTCCGAGCGCCTCTGAAGCTGATGGAGCTCAGCGTGTGTGCGGTAAAATCCAGCTGCAAGCGGATGTAAACACGACTCTCATGGGCCAATAAGCCTCTGACATGTCTGAACGCTTCACAATCAAGAGACAAACATTTTGTGGCAAAAGCCTCGGACTTTGAAGGGCCCATATTAGGCTGTTTCCTGATCTGTTATAATGTTGTTTCCTCATCACAAACATTTCGTGACTTGTGTTTTGTTTAATTTGCGCATCTTTAACACACAAACCCTGCATATTTAGGCTCTTCTCTCAAACTGAAAACACTCCTCCACCTTGTGATGTCATGCAGTGATACAGGAAGTGCTCGACTGTGTTTTAAAACTCCATACACCTTCATTAGAATGATTGGATGATTTCAGCCCAAGAATTGCTGATTTCAACTGAAAAAATAAAGGTAAAAGGAGCTTAAAAATTACCACTACATGACATCACAAGGTGGAAGAGGGAATTTTGAGATTTGGAGATGTAGACAGATCAATAACCCAGGATTATTCAAACCTCTAAAAGAAATGAAACACAGCTCTAGGTATGTTTTTAATGAGCCTTTAACAAAGCAGTGTTTAAGTTAACAGTCCCTACAGTTTGCTAACGTATTTCTGTGTTTTGAGAGTTTAAACACGCTGAATGAAAAGATAGTGGGACCGCAAACATGTCCACACCACAACAAACCTCCTCTGGCTCATGTCCATCGTAAACTGTGAGCAGGTCGGGGTCTCTAAACCACAGAGGCGTTTATTAGAGGCTGATCCTGGAGTTTGTGGAAATCTGACTGCTGCTGCTGGCCTCTTCCCTCCCTCTGGGCCTGAATGTGGTGATCTGTGTTTTGTGGTGTTCAGCAAAGTCATTTTCACTGCCTGGAGCCCATGACACCTTTCTGCTGCTGTTCTAGTTTGCTGTTAGCTTGTAGCAACCAAACTGCAAAGCTAATTTAGTGTGTGAGGAGGTGAGTCTCCCTCGGGCGATGTGGTTAAGATGTCATGGACACACTAAAGGTGCACACACACTAACTGTGCCCAAACATGTATTTGTCCCTTTATTTTAACATTTAACAAAACAAAAAAAAATACAAAACAAAAGCCTGTCTCTACATACACAGTATTAAATGATAAAAACAAGAAACCAGTCCACACCTGTTTGAAGTCCAGTTGCTTCCAAGTAGGGCTGAAAAAGTTGGGAAAAAAAATCTGATTGAACAAAATTGCGATGCTTGTCAGAAAAATCGCAAAGAAAGCAGCCTTAGCCATTTGCAAATTGTCATCTCAAAATGTGATTTGGATTCATCTCCTGTAAAGGCCCAGCACACAGTGTGTTTGCTCAGTGTCCAGAGCAGAAGATCTGACCTCTGCCTGTGGAGGAGCTGAGTGAGCGCGCACACACACACACACGCACGCACGCACGCACACACACACACACACACACACGCACACATACACACACACACACACACAAACACACACACACCTGTCTGCCTGATCAATAGTGTCTGTGCTGGGGAGGGCTGATGACTGCAGACAGCAGTGGAAGCGCCCGTTTAATTTTATAATTAATAAAGATGCAGGACCTCATCAGAATCTTCCTGTATCCTGTATCCCTGCTGTTTCTGACTGATTCCCATTATTAGAGATACTGTATTTCGTACCTCATGACCTTCTGTGTAAGGATGTAATATGATGAGTGTGCAGAGCTGATCAAACAGCTCCTCACTGCTGCAGTCTTGTAGCTCAGGCTACAATTACTACAGCAAATAAACAGTAATCACAGCGAATGCATCATAATGAAGTACTTCCTGAGCAGAGCCTCTGGAGTGAAAGGGCAGAACATGCCTAGTGTATCTCATTTTCTTTACGCTTAGCAACATAAGTGTATGTTTACATTGTCAGATTGATGTTTTTGTTGTAAAAGGTTCTGAAGAATGAAGTGTGGCCCAGAGACTTCACAAGTAGCAGGAGTGAGTTGGCTGAGCTCTTATTACGAGTGTTACTTGGGAATTTTATAATATATTTCTATAAATTAGTCCATAAGGCTATTCTCACAGAGTAAAAAGTATGTCAGCATTAGATGACTTTCTCAGTGGCTATTAATAAGTAGCAATAGTGGAATAGGCTCGTCCCTCATGTAAAAGATGCATATTTCCTCCCTGACTGCCCAGTGCGTTAGCCTGACGTTTATTCAGTGCATTCATCTCCCGCAGTGAAGGGTCCAGTCAGTTTAACCTTGGCTCAGAGGAAAGCTCACACTCTTGTGTTACTGAGCATGTGGTGATTACCCACAAAAAAATCATTTTTATTCAGTGCGTTTTCCAGCTCTGTAGACCAGGCTGCGCTCTACTCACTTTGGTCTCACGTATTTACAAAGTCTTTTTTACCTGTAAATGTGTTTCAGATAAACTTTGGTCTTTATTTACTTTAAATCCTAAGCTTCTATTAAAAACTGATCATGTGTATGACTTCTTCACAAAGAGAATCTAAGAACCCATGAATCACCTTCAGCACTTATATGACCTCATTTAAGGACTTTGTAATCCTACAGAGTATTTCACTTATGCCTCCATTACTTCCCCCTGTTGAGAGGACCCATGCTGCTCTTCATAAATACTGGAGTCTCTGCTGTTTGGAGACATATGGTCAGAATACATTCAGCATAAAGATTTTTCACGACTGTAATGATGTTTCACATGCGGAGCAGATGGAGGCTGAGAGCGCTGCTTGGATGCACATGAGGGAGCATTCATTCACAGTCTGCATGTACAGTCCCGACTCCTCATCTCAGCAGCTTCAGTCTGACCCTGGCCTTTATAAATGTAACACAATGTGCTTTATAATCACTGCAGTCTGCTTTGGGTCAATGAGGTCCATTTGTAAGAACCAGTATGGAGACTATTATTCAAATGAGAAATGAAGATGTGCAGCCTTATAGAGCCATGGATGTATTAGAAGAACCCGATTAAGCGCTGCTCTGGAAGTCAAGGTTCTGAATACCATTTGAACACAGACCTTTTTCTGATTTAAAGGCCTTACATTACGCAGAATAGACTCTTGTGAGCTTTAAGTCGTGCTAGAATGTTGTTTCTTACCTGGAGTTGTTTTGTTTCATTCACACATATTTCATTAATCCTGTATTAGTCTGTCTCATAGACCGTATAAATGGACATAGCTAACACGCTAGGCAACTTTAACTTGTTAGAAAACTTTTTTTCAGGTTGTTGTACTTTTTAATTTGTTCTGTGAGTCTTAAAATACAGCGATAGAGCTTCATTTACAGTTCATCAGGTTCGGCATTTAATTGTGTTAAAAAACCTTCGACACCCCATGTCCAGTTTTTCCGGTAAGTACAATAAATAAAATAACGTAATGGTAGTAGATTTATTTGTTAAATAATCTGTACGGATGTGTAAATACCTAGTTTTGACAAATGTGAAATTCTTGCTCGTCAAGACTTCACCGCTCTCCGGTGAGAAGGGCGGGAACATTTAACAACCTCAATCGTGATTGGCTCTTGTGGTTGCTATGATACTCATGGTCGGGTTTCCAAATATGGAGCCTGGCTCCAGATTTGCTCCTGTAGCCGTGAAGCATCAGGAGCCTCATTTGAGCGGCGCTGAATCCTATGGGTGACGTCACACTCGCTTAGTCCACTCCTTTTATACGTCTATGGTCTGTCTGCATCTCCAAAGCTCAAAATGAATTGTCCCGCCTTGTAATGTCATACAGTGGTATTTTCAAATTAATGCCTTTTACCTTTAGTTCAGAGAAGAACTAAGCCTAAATATGCAGAGTTTGGGTATGTTTTTGATGATGTTATTATAACATTGATCAGAAAATAGCATGGGCCTTTTAAAACTCTTCAATTCGACACCCGATTTGTATCCAGACTATAGCCCCACTCAGTCCACAGAAGTATCACAAAGTGCATGTCCATATGCAGAAATGGGCTTTTGAAAGCAGCAGGGTGCCATCTCGCTTCAAAGTCAAATATAATTATGAATCAACAAACTCTGAATAAAATATTTTATCTTTTATCCAAAACCTAGAGATTTTCTTTTCAAACTTTATTCCTCATCTTTTTAATGTCATCCACCACTCTTATTTTACTGTTAGGCATTTATGTCAAATTTTATATTGAATCTTGCGCAAGCATTTTTGGTAATTTCAAAATTGCATCCATTATAATAATTGCTGTGCTTTGTGGTTTGACAATGACAGAAATGGAGAAATCTTTTTGAAAAATAAAACTTCAGCCTTGTGTTACCTGGGGCTTCTTTGTTCTTTTGTTCATGATAATTTAGTTTGTGGACTCGTAAGTGGATTGTGTATTCCTGCTTGTGTGTTTGTATAGGGTAATGTGCTGACAGTTTGTGAAATATGAATTATTTCCTATGGTTTTAAATTGTTAAAGCTGTAATCATTGCACATTCACAGGTAGTTGTCCTCTTATTCCCTGACCAGTTCTGTCAAACTTAATGCCACCAGAAAAGTTTTTAGATGGTCTGAAAACTCAAGAAAAATTGAATTAATGGATTTAAACGCACATTTTCACATTTATAATCAATCAAGTGTTCATGGTCCTTGGTGTCTTAAATTATGAGACCGGCTAACTGGAAAAACTGCTGGCTCCAAGCTAGTTTGCGACTGTAATTTTGTGACATTGAGACATTTTTAAGCGCACAAACCAGCTCACCTGTTGTAGTTCGAGCTAAAATTCAAGTCTAACATGCATAAAAGAGCTTCAGACGGAGCAGAGCCTACAGTTAGCGTCATGACTTCAGCTGCAAAGTATCAATAACCAGGTTTTTCTTCGCGTACAGTAATGCAATAAAAGCATTTATATTATTTCATATGAAGACTATGACTATGTGGCCGATGGTAAAAGTCAATTCAAACTGAGGAGACGGAATAATAAACAAACAAAAACATTACGGGCTTGAAAGTGACTGACACTTGATAAAATATGCTTCACTGACACTACAATAATGCCGACAGCGAGGGCGACGGCGCTGAGATGAATCATTAGTGTAATAGGAAGAGCTAATTGAGTGAATTCTCGACATAGTGCTTAATCATCTGCTTTCACTCAAGATGTTGTATTTAAAGGTCCTATATTATGCAAAGTCGTCCCCCGTGAGCTTCCGTTGCTGAAATGATCCAAATGATTCGAGTAAAGATGTATAGAGTCTAAAAATACAGTCGGGCATGTGGGGGATGAGGTCTGGGGTATAATATTAATGCGATTAGTTTAAAAAGTGTCCACATTTCAAACTCAACAATCAGAAATTAAAAAAAAACAAAAAAACAGGCTGTAATTAGGGCAGTTTTGTGTGATGTCACCAACTACTTAAAATTGAAGTGCCCACTGGAAGCAGCACACACAGATGGTTTTTAAGTTGTTTTTTTGTTTTTTTCATCTCAGTTTTTTGTGCAAACTATGAACAGTAGATAATGCTATTAAACAGTAGCTAAAAAGTGGATAAAGGTAACACTGGAGATTATATGTATGCTCTTCTACATATGGATGATCTGTCTCAAAGATGGAACAACTTTGAGACAGATCTATGCAGATACCTCGTCTTTATGCCCCGTGTACTGACAGCCTTCAGCAGTGGCCTTAGTTTGCTCAGACTGTAGTGCAATATGAGCATGTTGAACTGAACAAGTCATTTGAGAAGCAGAAAAGTGCCATTTACATGGAGGAGGCAACTGACTCTTTGTAACGCAGAGAAAAGCTTTCACACGCTAAATCTGTTTTAGTGCAAAATAGAAATATGATCCCCTCCATGGTGCTGCCCTGCATTCTCAGTTATGATATTTTGTAGAACATGGTTAGAAAACTAAAGAGATCTGTTTCTGCAAATGAAAAATGCACCACTTTAAATGCGTTTTTCCACTCTGCTTGATTTGAATAAGAAACACACACACACTGTACATTGCATTTAATTTTACTCTGCTGTCACCAACCTGGAAATCACTGCTATTCTTATAGAAAAGTAACATTTTGCCTCAAGCTGAGTGTCTCCACACTGAGCAGAGGAGTGTGACTGTGTGTCACACCAGCTCCTCTCTTCTCTGTTGATTCTAATCAGGAACAGTTTGGTCTCTGGTGTCGTGTGAGTGTCTGTGGTGCAGAGACTACACCTGCATAATGTCACATTAACATAGTGTGTCAGTGTCATACTGTGCACAAGTGCAGTCATAGCTGTAGTCGGGCGTTTGCTGCTTCTTCCTCTTGCCTAAAATGCAGCAGAATTTCTGACCAGCCTCACACTTTGACAAAACTACAAAGACAAGTGAGTGTGGTACAGTCTCCTGTCTCCTCAATTTCAGAGGGTGTGATTGACAGATGCTTGGTCAGTTCACATTAAACCAAACATGGCAGCTCACACGTAACAAAGGAAACAACACAAAGGACTGAGAAACGCAGTGGATTATTGCTGAATCAACAAGCAGAGCACTAAACTTATTTATCTAAAATAAGTTCTATATTTTGTGCTGAATGATACAGGAATTTTCTTGAGATGTTGTGATGTTTTTTGTCCTCTCTGGTCCAATTCAAACCCTTCAACATTCATACACGAATATCCACACATTTGTTGTTATCTCAATCAATGACAAACACGAGCTGTAAAAGAAGAAGGGGTTTCAGAGGAGGTGCCGTGTAAGCTGTTTATTTCACTTACTTTTTCTTCCACCTCTTCAATCATAACCGCTACTGAGGAATAAGTGCACTTAATGAACAAAAGGTGACAGTAATGGGCCCATTTAGCTGAGAGAAGAGCGAGGGAAGGGGAGGCTACAGCTCCGAGACTTCAGTGTAAAAGTACTGCACATTTGTGAGGTCAGAGCACCAATAGTTAAATACTATGGGATAATGGCTGACATGTAAAAAGCAAAATCATCAAATCTGTCTCTAACTGCGGTCCCTCTGATCACTCACATCAGATTTTGTGGTTTGCATGTCATTAAAATAATCTTCCAGAAATGAGATTATAATCAGATTTTGGTGAGCATGCAAACATATAACCACTGTTAACTGCATTTCTCTGGTAATTGGACTGAATGATTCTATATTTCTTGTATTCTTGTGAGATTTAAACCATGTTAGAATGTTTTAACTCATCAAAAACATCTCTGGAGTGGTTTTATTCACACGTTTTAGACAGTGGAGCTCTTCCTGTGTTATGTCAGCTTTCTGGAGGCGACCAAAAACAAGCGTCCAGGAGACTTGATGTAGTTGCATTTGGTTTCTTTTAATTCCGACTCAAGCAGTTGCAGATACAGGTCCTCATTCAGTTGACTTCAACACATCTCTAACAACACGTCTCTATAGCACAGTGGAAGCGGGTCCCTTATATATTACCGTCTTGGCCTGCCTGAAGTTGTTTTACAGCACTTGTTTTCTGTTATACCTGTTTTACAGCACCCCTTGTTTGACCGCACCTTGTGGTTATCTTATATTTATGCAATAGTAGCATTGTTAAGAGTGCCCCGAGTCGATACATATTCTTAAAAGATACTCTTCAGTACGACAAGAATGCCAAGAATGCCCTGTCTCTAAACAGATCCTTACCAGGAAATGCTCTTCAGAATCCGAAATGACCACACCTTCAATTCATGTGTCAACCATACATTTGCTAGTTTCTTTAACATTACCCCTTTAACATCATTAACACACAGGAGATACATAAAATAATTAAATTCTACAAAGATATTTCTCACAGTTACCACATGACATCACAAGGTTGAACAGTGTTTTTTGTTTGAGAAACAAGCTATTAAATATGCAGGATTTGTGTGTTAAACTTGTGACTCAAATGCAACTCCATATCTGTTTTTGATGGGGAAACATTATAACAAAGATCAGAAAATAGCGTAAAATCGACTCTTTAAAGGTAGTTAATGTCGATTTGAATCCCGATCTGGGCCCTCCGTTTGGGTTGCCAGATTCAATGACTAAAATCAGTTTGTAATTATCCTCAAATAGCTCCCTATGATATAATAAGTTGTTCAGCTGATATTGTGCAGACTGTGTTTTGAGGCCAGTTGAGGCTCATGCTATAGCTATTATATTTAAAGTTTACTTCAACACTTTGGGGAGTCTTTTGTTCCCACTGTTCAAAGTCAGGCCTGGGTAGCCTTGGAGATAATGTTATAAATAAAGCCCTTTTACACTCTGCTGAAAATAATGTGATATTGGATTTTGTTAGCGAGACGACCACAGAACCGCACCATGGCCCAGTGCACGGGGACTGCTGATGTAAACAGCACAACATCTGGTGTAACACAACAATATAATTCTACATCAGACACACCGCGCAAACCATTTAGAAACCAATCTATGTAGCTACTGTGTACCGGAGTGTGTGCAGGTTTTAAATACTTTTGAACTTTCTGTAGTAATGAGGTAAATTCTGTTCTCGTAGAAAAAAATGGCAATTTCTTCAGTTAAAAAGGTTCAAATGTCATAGTAATTCCCCACATACCTGTAGTATCGCTGACCTCCATGGAACCAAATCATTTTTTTCAGAAATCATTGGTTATTCTGCATGTTTTTTTGTACTTATAGTGGTAAAATGTCATGTGGTGCGACCGTCTGCCCTTAACTGATGATCAAATATATTTTCTTTCTTTTTTTGGCATATTTTCTGAAGTGTTTTGTAGTCCCACATGAAATTTCAGCTTTATTGAATAGAGATTTCCTCCATAATATTCAGTCAAATACTGTCTGAGCATGTCCATTTTTTTTTATTTTTTTTTTTTCAAATATCAACATCATGTTCATATTACGCAGAGAATGTTTTAGAAAATAAAACAGTTTAAGGTTTATTCTCAATTCCAGTTTTTAAGGTCATATCCAATTCATGTAATAAAAAAAACACTAAAAATGCTTAATATAAATGTCAATCATAATTTATGCAGACCTGACATTGTAAATGGTTCAATAGAAACTGAATTTTTAAATTTGCCTGTTGAAAATCCTTATACATCATTAACCCACAAATGTTTAAATTTAAAAGTCACTGTGTAACTTTAATGATGAAGGCTTGTCATGGGATGTTTTTGCATTGACTACAACACTGGTTCCTAACTTTTTGTAGTCGTGTACTGCCTGAATTTTTTTGTATCTCAAACTGTGTGTAATGTGTGTGGACTCTTGACTTATGTTATATAATAGAATATTTGCAATTATATTAAAAAATGTGCATCACTTTTAAGCTTTTGGGCAGGCCTGGAAAATGCAAATAATTTGAAACTTTATCAAATTAAGACAAGGGGCCCAATTTTGCTTCTCCTAACGGTCAAAAAGCAGTCGGTTAATAAGCAGAACAGCAGCTTCTATGTCACACAGTTATAACAGAACATGTATAGGTACAGACTCGGGATCCAGAGTAAAAACATAAAAATAAAAGTAGAAGCACAGACATTGTAAAACATGGACTTCACAATGTCTGTGCTTCACTTCAATGTTTGTATGCTGAGCATACAAACATTTTCTTCTTTTCCGAAAATCTCATGTATCACAGAGGGTATGTGTACCACAGTTTGGGAACCACTGGACATAGTGCGCCTTTAATGTGAGAAAAGCATTGATTTTCTAGGTTGATCATTGTTTTATAGATTTTTCTCTCAATAAGACAGAGGAGATCAGCTGAGGAACTAGTTGGTCTTACTCTGTTTGCGCACTGTACAGGACTGCTCTGACTTAGGACTTGCCAGAACTTGTTTGTGGAACAGTGAATAGTACAAAACAAAAGTTACTAATTCCAACAAAAAAATAAATACATGAAAAATATGTTGTGTATGGTGTTGGACCCCAGGTAACTGTCAGATACAGTATGTGTCCTCTCAGCATTACTGAGACCAGAGCCTGACCCAAGTTGAAGATGGGCTTAAAATGTGAAAACTGAAAGT
>KN491876.1:1030-45107 GCA_000787155.1 Scartelaos histophorus
AAAGCTGGATTCAAACACTAATCTGACGTTTACTTGGTTTATCTCAGAGACGAGCTGAAGGAGCTGAGGAGACAGAAAGAGAAACTCGAGGAGAAGATAATGGACCAATATAAGTTTTATGACCCTTCACCTCCGCGCAGGTACATACGTCCTTCTGTGTGGAATATACAGTAGTGAAAATGTGTTAAGAAAATGTTATTGTATGTATGACTTTTTTGGGTTGTCAAAATGATCAAAAGTCAGATTTGATAATAGCAAAAATGTTTATACACTAGATGTTTTATTTGAGCAGATTTAAAAAAAAACGGAACAAAATTTCACCTTTTCTGAACAGTTTTAGAATTATTTTGAGCTTTAGATATTATTAGAACTATTATGTAATGAAAATAACTATTATCAAGTCTATTTTTTATAGAATTTTTATTATTATTGTGTTATCAAAATTGGTATCAAGCGTATTTCAAAATAAAGTGTTACTATTATGACACTCTGATTTTTAGAAATTTGTGATTTGTGTAAAGAAATTTTAATTGAGATAGAATTGAACTGCGAGCTCAGATTGTCTTGTTCCTCCTCTTTAAAGGCGCGGAAACTGGATCACTCTGAAAATGAGGAAACTGATAAAGCCGAAGAGGGAGAGGATGCGCTCGCTCACCTTGACCCCGTCCCGCTCAGAGTCTGGAGACGGTCTGGCCCTGCCCCTGGACAGTCAGGACAGCTCCTCCATCGGCTCAGGCTCCAACTCTCTGGATGACACACTGACTCAGAGGAGGAGTAACAGTGAGTAAACCTTAAGCACTCTAACATACAGCTATAGACAAAGAAAGAAAATGATATAGTGAACTGATTTTTGGAGCGTCATATAGTAGAAGTGCTTGGTTCACAGTTATTTGACTCATAATGGATATCATAATTATTTCAAATTATTAACTCTGCAGTATATTGTCAAATTTAACCATTATATAAGTATAGATTGTATAAAGAAGTGGACTAAGGGAGTGTGACGTCGCCCATAGTGAAGCTCACAGAGGGTAGCAAGCTGTTACGGGCCGAATTTGGAGCCAGTTCCATATTAGAAATAGGAACTGATTTACAGAAATAGTGAAATAAAGTCCAGGATCATGTAGAGCTAATTGGAAGGAACATTTTAAGACCAAAATGATGAGTTTGACAGCAGCAGTTATGGAAAGAAGGGCAATGTTTTCTGAAATAGAGCTGGTGTCGATGGATGCCAAAAGCTTGTCCATTATCACTTCCTATTTGGAACGCAGTGGCTCTAGCTGGTTAGCTTTGTCCATTTATATACAGTTTCTATGCTGTAAACCTAATATAATTTACCAATATATACTTTTCTGAGACTGTAGAATAGAGGTATTACTTTGCTCAAGGGTAGAATAAGTCTGAGCTGAAGGTAATTGTATTTTCAATTACAAGTTTTTTTTGTAACTGAATAGAGCAATAAGTGTTTTAAATCAGATTGCACAGCCCTATTATATATCATATGATGCAGCGGACACTTCTTAACTGCTCCTGTGCTTCTCTATCTCTCTCATAAGGGAGGAGAGGGCAGCAGCCTCATGCCCAAGGGCAGGGTTCCACCAATGGTATGATGAGTTTGGATGGGGGTTCTGACCCAAATTTACAATCTTTCGGGGCATGTTTTCGTGAGTCCATTGCCATCGTCAGTGGTTTTAGAGTTTTGCTTTGCACTGCACAGTGACCCAACGTTGACCTGCTTTAGTTTTGTTTCCATGAATAGTTCAGATTCAGGGCTTCATTGTGTCAACTTGATAATCTGTGCAGTTCACCTGTACAAACATAAGAGAGCTACATAGAATCATTGGTATTAAAAGGTGCAATTTAGTGTTTTTTTATTTTTTAATTCATGTTTTAATCTATTGCACATTCATTTGGTTTTATGGATAAAATATATTTCAGTTTTCAGAAGCACAAAATGGTTGATCAAGCAGCTGTGAAATATGCCTACATGAAAGCGTTTGGTCTTTTTGTACTTTTTTTATTGCACCCTTTAATACTCAACATCCTCTGTGTTTCATCCAGATGTGGTGCAAATGTGTGTAGTTGTGTTGTGTACAAAACAATAATATAGAAATCATCCCCCATGGTTCACTCCCATTGGGCCGTCAGTGTGTGCGGAGTGTGTGCAATGAGAACAGGTTTAAATTAAAATGATATAGAAACAATCCCAATGAAAAAGTGTGTGTGGATATATTGATTATTTAGAAGTATATAGAGATGTGAGATATTATTATAGTGATAATTATCTGTGAATTTGTGGATTCAGGTCTGTCCCTGTTCCTCTCCCTGGACTCTGTGTGATAACGTTAACCATATCCTTCTGTTCTGACCCTTTTTTTTCTGTTCTTTTATTTTCCTTCCTCCTCCTTCCACACGCTCTCTCCCTACACCCTGTTTGTATCACATCTGTCTGTCTCCTGCTTCACGTTGACAGCTCTAAAAAGGTTGCCTTTCATGAGGAACAGATCCAAGGAGAAAGACAAGGCCAAGGCCATCTACCGGCGCTCCATGTGTAAGACCTTTGTTAGCCGCTTAGCTACTTTTCTTCGCCGCTTTTCCTTGTTCACTATCACACTAGGAGAAACAAAAAAGGAATGGTCATTGAATCTGGAGAGGTGTGGCAGGGTACAACCATCTTAGGACTAATTTTACTTCCATAGGAGGAGAGAGGAGAGTATGGTGGCCCCCTCATGGTCTAAAATTAATCTGATAAAACTATAAAAATGTCACCATGGCATAAACTTTTATAGTGTTTCAAGACACATAAATTCCTTCAGATCAAGGAACCATTCACCCATTCATACACACATTCACACACACATTCATACACTAGTCTACGCAGACATGTGGGGCAAGGTGGGATAGCTTGCCCAAGGACACAATAACAGTTTTCATCTATGGCAAACCTTTGGGTCAAAGGTTCTGACCGCTCCACCAATGACGTGTCTACTGATCCGAAGGTTGTACCAATCCCGTACTAAACAAACACTATCAACTGTCCTACTCTCCTAAACATATAAAAGGAACTGTATTTTATCAGTATTTAGCATTTTTTTTAATCAGTAGAGCCAAAAAGTTGCATTTATTCTCTATGTATTACTGTATTGAATAAAATGAAATAAATATGGATTGCTTGTGCCACCATAGTCTCAGTATAAACTTGAGAGAATCACTGTCCATCCTTATATTACTTATACATACCAAATCGCTGATCCCTTCAGTGACCAATTCTTAGCTTTTCTTCCTAGGAAAATCACTTTTGTGAGTTACGCCTGTTGTCTTCACTGAAATAAGACAAACTGTCACTGACTCATGAATGCCTAGTACTCCAGACTCTCCCCTCATAGCTTGTGACAGTTTTTAAGACGTAGTTAAGCTTCCTTTTCTACCTTAGTCAATAAGAAGTGTTTTACTTACAGTGTGTAGTGTTTTCTGTGGTCCAGTTTGAATGAAAGGCTGTGTGTGTGTTTGGATGTGCTGCTGATGGTTTGACAGTGAGTGCAAATGGGACTGCCTTTCATGAGCCTGCAGCACTGCGTGTGTGTGTGTTTGTGTGTGTGTGTGTGTGTGTGTGTGTGTTTGTGTGTGTGCGTGTGTGCGTGCTCATCTTGGACACAGCATGACTTTTTAAAATCATATCAACATTGATCACTGCCAGGCTGCACTCTCCACGGCTCTGACTGCAAATGAGCCCAGATCTTCTCTCGTGCATTTTCTGTTTTTCCCGTGAGCCAGCTGCATTTCACATCTTATCATTCTGCTCATATTGAGTTCTCTTCTGCTCTGGTTGTAAACGGAGCTGCTGCCTGAAGTGGGTGTGCATGCGTTCATGCTTCGCTGTTGCATTTTCATCGCTCATAGTTTCTTGGACATTGTGTATTTGACTGCAACTCCCAATGCACTCTGTCTAATAAACTTGTGTTCAGTGTGTGCTTAAAATAAATAACGTAAAAAAAGTTGATGATAGCTACAGCATAAGATCAAAATTACAGTATATTATTCAGACATTTACATTTTTTTCAGTTGATGATTTTGATAATCTGAGCCCCAAGATTGTGTAAATGTATAATGCAGTATTAGTCAATTGATAATGTACATAAAGAACTCATTTAATTGAAGTTCTTAAATATTCCAGTCTATTCTGATGCTGTGAGATGCTCCTGAAATGGCCAGTGTTTGAGTTGTTTATCCCTTCATTTCGTTTAGCCATGAATGACCTGCTGCAGACCATGGCGGTGGCAGGGGGACCGGAGGCCCAGTGGGCGCTCAGCATTGACAACCTGGACGGTGGAGAATCACTGGACTCTACGGGCTCCACGCGACGCAATGGACAGAGACTGAAAGAGCTCGCTCTATCATCCAACGCTATTGACTGTGAGGCTCTTACACTGCCATCTTCAGGCCACGGCAGGAACAAACTCCGTATCAGGGTCAAAGGTGGCAAGACGAGCAAACATCCAGAAGCCATCTCAATCCTCTCCTTGCTTCATTTTCCTTGATTCCTCCCCTCGATCCTCCAATTTTCAGCTGTCAATCAAATGCACCATATTAAGTGGCGTCTCAAAGCACAGAGGAAGCAAAGGAAGGAAACCACAGAGGATTGTTGCAACTACTTAAGTACATGAACAGTAGGAAAGGATGTTTGACATGTAAAATAATCATTAATTTGACATTCAAACCAAGGAACTAGGAAACGTCCAGTTCACGTTCAGCTCATGTCTCCTCCCTGTGTCTCCTCTGTGATTTCCTGCAGAACCGAGGAGAGGAATCAAGGAGAAGGGAGAAGAAAGAAAAATGAGATGTGCCCAGAATGTTTACGAGATAATTACACTTACTCTGTACTAATGATTTCTTTTTTATAACAGACAATGCTTCCTGTGAGGATGTGGCTGGCTCCTCTGATGATCCTAAGAGTCAAGGTAGGACATTAGCACGGATCTGCATGGATAATTGAAGCACAAGTGGGAGTTCCATGACCTTTGGAAAATGTGAATGACAGAGCTGAAATCTCCCCTCCCAAAAACGTCTTCTGCTTTATTCACCACAAGCTCACTTCTTATCATCTTGCACTTTTGTTTAATTTGATCTCGTGTGAAAACGCTATTTTTGGTGCTCCGCTTTGAGTGAAAGTAGGATCGACTCTATTCTAGGCTTCATGATATTGAGGACAGTGGCTCTAAATCAGTTCACCAGCTATTTGCCACTGGAGCATAAATGACCCAGATATGTCCATTCATTGCTTCTCACATGAAAATACCTTTTATACATATGTAAGGTTAGGCTCCTGCAACAACATTTCAATGCTGCTTTTAAAACTATGAGTCTGTATATTACTAATGAGTTCCCAGAATGCACAGTGAATCCAATACCGTGTCCATCAGAGCCCATCACGGCTGCTTCTCTGTGATGCCCACAGGAAGTGCTCGTCTCTGTAGCACTTAGCAGCAGACGTGAGGTCAGGTCCTGTGCTTTTTGCAATGTCAGAAAGGCTCAGGTGTACACCGATTCTGTCCCCAGCAGAGAGACGCAGCTCCAAGTCTGAATGTAGATACACACTTCTATTCACACACACGCGCGCACACACACACACACGCACAGGTGAGGTTCGTGTCTGTTACTAATGACACTATGTGGACTCTTGTGGTTTAGGTTTATGTAAAGTTATAGTTATATTATTTTGGCCTGTGTGTTTTCTTTAGACTTGAGTGTGGTGTGCAGAGTGCCCTGTAGCATCTGCAGTAAGTGACCACTGCTTTCTCTGCAATAAACTTCACGGGGAGTCATTTTTCAGTGACTTTTCTTAATTTTATGCCATACATATTTCACTGTCACAGTTGTCATGATTCAGGTTTTCACTTGGTATACTAGTTACTTAAATTTGCTTAAGAGTGTCTTGGATGTCTCTGCTGGCACTGTTCTTGTTCTTTGCACTCTTCGGGTTGAGGCTGGCTCTAAGCCACTGTCCCCGTCCCCCTGTCTGTCCTGGGCCATCTGCTGCCCCAGCAGGTGGCATCACTTCAAACTGCCCGGCTCTCTGTTAGTGCATGATATTGTGTGAATACCCCTAACTGTAAACTGTATATAACACTGTGTGTGTGTTTGTGTGTATTTGTGTGTGTGTGTGTTTTTGTCCGAATACTTCCTCCAGACCCTCCAGTCTCCATAGCAACAGGACCAGTAGTAATAGTAACAATAACTCGCACCTCACCTCTCCCCTGGAGCCCAAAGGTAGGCTCCTGATACACTAACACCTCCACCTACCTCCTCCTTTGCCTTTCTTCACCTGATCGTATAATGCATGACTGAGCCAATCATTTATATCCAATGGAAATTATTCCAGACCCAAAATTGTATTATATTCTAACAATGTGACATTCAAAGCTCTTACTATTTAGTTAATATTGTTTAAACTCTCTTTCTTTATCTCCTCTAAATGCACGATGTGGTCATATGTGATGTAATGTATATAGACATATTACATATGTATGTATTTTGTCTTGTAGGCACTTTGAATGGCAGCCTGAGCCGGCCCCACAGTGAGAGCAGTGGAGAGTTCAGCTTGAGTCTGGACCAGGACGTGTGGTCCAGCAGCGGCAGCAGCCCAGTGCAGCAGCCCTCCCTGTCACGCACCTCTCACCAGAGCCCCCTGCAGCTGCGGAGGTCCCTGGACCCGTCCACAGCAGTTCTGGGACAGACTCAAATCAGGAAGAACGGCTCCCCTGGCAGCGAGGTGGTGTCCCTGCAGCAGTTCCTCGATGAGGGGATAGACCCTACGGAGGTGAGTACTAAACAAGTCTGTGTCTTTCACATTAACAGACACTTTAAGAGGATGCCAAGAGAGCTCTTATCTACAGATTATAGACTATTAACTCTGACCTGTGCATTTGTCCATGAGCAGTCTGGCAGTCAGGAGAACCTCACAGTGGACTCTCCTCGCCTCTCCACGTCCTCTGATCATGGAATGAAGGAACGTCCCACCCCAAAAGGCAGAGGGATCCTGCGCTCCTCCAGTGGTCGAGCGGCTCCGGTCAGCTCCGACCGCCCCCCCAGGTCTGCCATGCAGCCTGGACGTCCTGGACTTCGTAAGGCTGAGAGCACCCGTGTGAGGGGCACTGCCCCGCGCCTGTCCACTCAGACCAAAGCCTTGTCTGTCTCCGAACGGCTGGACTCCACCTCTTCCACCCTGCCCCGGGCTAGCAGCGTCATCTCCACAGCAGAGGGCACCACGCGCCGCACCAGTATCCATGACATGCTCTCCAAGGACAGCAGACAGCCTGTGTCTGTGGACTCGTCTCCTCCAACAGCACCCACTAAGGCGGGAGTGCGCTCCCAGCCCACCCCCAGTGAGTACCACCCCAACAGCAGCGCCGCCCCATTGCCCAAGTCCCTGAGCTTACCTTGCCACAGCCTGGACGACCCTGAGCTCTCCAATCTAGAGTCCCTCCTGGGCCCCTCCTTCACTGTGGAGTCTGTGTTCATGGACTCCATCTTTAGTGAGTCCTCTGCTAAAAACCTGCCTTTCCTGTCCCTGAATCCCAGTTTAGTCAGTAACATCAGCGGCCCCCCTAAAACCCTCCCCAGCTCTGCCCCTCCATCCCACACTCGCGGGTTTGAGCAGGGCAATAGTCCAGACGAGCCTGTGAGCCCAGAGGATCAGTCGCTTTGGTACGAGTACGGCTGTGTGTAACACTCAGAAACACTGATGCATGATGGTCCGACACTGTCACTGTGAGGGCTTCTGTTGGTGTGGAGTGGGGACTGTCACTTCCCTCTTTTGTTCACTTCAGTTGGGAATAATGTTGTGTCCAGCTTTTACCATTGTGTTTCCCTCTTTAAACTGGTTCACAGACGAGCATGATGTTGAGGGCTTTCTCTGGTTTTATGTAAGTCTTTTGTGAGGTGTCACTTCAGTTTGTTGCATTTTATCCCAGAAAGAGTCTGGCAAAGACAAAGCAAAATGTGGTCATTTTGTGTTTGTTTTAACTCACACTCACTGCTTTTGTTTCTTACTAAACTGCATGATTTTGTTATGAACTGTTCAAAAGTCATTTTGATTTTTTAATCAAAATGGGGTTCAAGTTTGTTGGTGTTTTTATTTTGTCAATGTGACACTTTTTTGTATTTTTCTTTGTGGTGGATGTTTCATTGGGTGATGAAAAATGCCAAGACTTCATTCACAAAGTCTCAAAATATGATGAAAAACATACAATTCTGATTGCAAATAAAATTTTGGGAATGAAGCATCATTGGAAAAATAACTTAAACTGGTGCATCAGTGATATTTGAGATTTGCTCATTTGCTCTTGTACATATTATTGTAAACATTTATTTATATTATATTCTTATGACGAGCACTGCTCTGCGTGTTAATGCTAGAAGTACTTTCAGTTTCTTTATTTATTTTATTATTATTTCAGCTTCTTTGGTTCAGTTTTTATTTTTACTTATTTTAATTTTGGGTCATACAGATGTAACGTGACCGTTGCCTTTGTCCTGCAGATGTCGAGGGCAGAAAGTCTAAAAGCAGGAGCGGGGAGCCCCAGTCAGGCCGCTAACCCTGCCCAGTGGTCCAGTGTGTGCTCCCATGCCGAGCGTGTGTGGTGAGTGTGTGCCCAGTGGGAGGGGCCAGCGGAGCAAACGGGTGGGGGTTTGGGGGTGTTCTGTCTCCATGGGAACCTTAAACATGGTGTAACAGATGTCATCCATCCAGCTTCTGTAAACCGCGTGCCTCACTGTCCCTGTCTGTCGCCTTCTACCACACGGAGTGCCTGTCCTGAGCCTGACGGGTCCAACAGGGCATATGGGCCCCTTGCACCACCACCTCTGATTGGTCAAACCCTTTGCCTCTAAATACCCCTTAAATCTCAGCTGCTATCTCAGACCCTCCCGCTGCTCCACAAGGTGACATTCCCCTGTGTTTTTAACAGTGAAAACACAAGTCGCTCCTTTGTGCTTCAGGCTGCTTCCTTCCTGCATGGCTTTGGCCCTCTGCCTAATCCTATGACACTGCATGTAACTCCAGGCCTCTGTCCCCTTGTCTAAGCTGTAAAACTGTAACTTTTCTAACTCTGCTTATTCTTTTTTCTGTTTTATTTCTCTTCTTTCTTTTCTCTTTCTGGCCTGCCTGGAATCTAAAGACAAAGGTGGCCTTGGAGCTGTGTGTTGAAGATTTATAGACTTAAGACTCCAGTGAGAAGATTGTATATGTCCGGGTTTTGTATGTAAACATTTCAGTAGAGAAAAGTACTTCCTTCTCTGTTTAGTTTTTGTTTTTTCCTTGAATCAAGGAAACTGTGGAAAGGCGCTGAAGAAAATTATGGTGACTGTTTTGTAAAGTTGAGGCAGATTGTCTTGCCACTGTATTTGACATGCACTAAAGGTTTATAGTGCCAATACTCACCACAGCCAAAAGGAGGACTCTGAAACGCCCCTGGATCTTCACATGGACTTTGTGACTGGAACCTGGGAAGCAGCAGCACTTGTGTCCTGCTCTTAAGCCATAGACTACAGCAATCCAGTTTGGCGTGTACATTTTAAAAGCATGTTGGCACAAACCTTTGCTCAAATGAACAATCAGACTGCATGGAGCAATCAAAACCACATCCCCAGAGTCAAAGACATCAGAGAGAATCCTTGGAAGGAAAGCCATGGCTTGTGATTGATGTGATGCAAGAAACTCAATGGACACACACTACATATTTACCTTATATCTCATAAAGTCCTTGTCTTTCTGCTTAATCATTATTCATGAGACGGGCTCAGCCACAGTCCTAAATAAAAGCACACATTATTGTTATTATAGACTGGGCCACAGCCTGTCCAGTGCTGACATGTTTTCTTCTATTCCAATTTTACAAAAATCTCTTGATGTTATTAAAATCATCAATTGTACAATCTGTCTGATTTCTTGTTTTAAGATGCAGTCTGTTAGGAGGCCAGAACTGATCAAAAATAACTGAATATTGGTGCTATCTATTATTTTCCAAAAAATAAAGCCATGAAGAACAACCTCTCAATCACTTGTTTTAAATATGACTTTATTAACTGTATGATCATGCAAAAATCCAGCATCCAATTTTTAACTCAGATGTGAGTAAGTCACCCCATGATACCAAGGTACAGGGGAACACACAGGCTAAGGCTTTTGCTTTTCTTTATGCATTTTCATGTGAAATACTTTGCTTTTTGATATCTCAAACAGAGCCATTTCAGGATGCAAATAACATAGATTTTCCACTTCAAGTAAACAGTGAAAAAGACATGCATAATCCTTTCCCGTCTGTAAAACTGCATAACATTTGATAACATTTACCAATTATCATTTGTAAGTCATAGTGTCGGGTCCCCCATTTGCTTAATTTACACTTGCCAAAGTATTTGGACCGTATAAAATTGTTTTAGAAATGGTGAGGTAATTCTCATTTAGAAATGAATTGGAGATTTGGTCACATTTCTTATATACAAGTGCGACTAAGCGCATACCCTGTAACATCACATGACAGTGCAACATTGTGGTCAAAGTAAAACTGCTATTTTTAAAATGACAAATAATCTGAAGAGGCCAATGCACAAAATGGGTTTATAAAAATGAGCTATAAGTTAAATGCAATTTGAAAAAGCGGTTTAGGTTTAATCCGTAGAAAATAGTTTTTTTGTTTTTGTTTTTTTTATGAGCATCGTTTTTCTTGGTCCCTTTTGTCCGAATACTTTGGCAAAGCCACAGTGCACATGTTGATTCCCTCGGATCTCATCTTGACCTCCCGTTAAAAATCCTATTAAGAGAACTGCGCTGTACTCCAAGAGATTGTGACAAGTGATGAAAAAACAAACACATTTACACATTTGTTCTACACATCGACAAACGACTGGACCAGCGCACACAACACGAAAACACCTCATTTCAAAGTCTTATAAAACATCACAATGTTTTGGTTCCGAACATCGCCACCGGTGCGTAAAACGCGTGACAGGTCATAACGCACAGTACTGAGCACAGTACGTGTATATAACATGGATATTTTTTATTCCTTTGTGTCAGTGACTCGTGATGTTCCACAATGAGTATATATTTTTTCGGTGACCATGCGCTTAGTTACGAAGAGCTTTACTGCTGTGGCGCAGAAGACGCACAGCAAGCCCCAGTTCCAATAAACTCCACAGGCACACGTTTCTACCAACTACACGGTGAAAACCCCACGCACTTACGCAGATATGTTCAATTTGTTTTAAAGGGAAAATGTTGATCACGTGTGCTTTCATGGTTTAACGCGACAAAACTGTCTTGTACATCTACATTAAGAGTGGATTGACGTTGAGTATAAAACGCATGTGGGATACAGTTCCTTTCAGTTCATACCAGACAACAACATACAACAGAAACAGTGACAAGAAGGACAATGTCTTTTTTAATTGCCATTTGATTGCCAAGGTCCCACTCAGTCTCAAAATGTGCCTTTTTAATCCAAATTCTCGTTTGTGGTGCATTATCTGTTGAAAAACATGCTCAAAAAGTGCCAAGACGCGACGCGGTACAGCAAGCCAACAAACGGACATTTATACGTCTAAGAACACAGTCAGAACAACAGACAGGCATACAGGTGACATCAGAGCCAGGACACTGGACAGAACCATGTAGAGGTCATTGAGGCAGAGTTTGGGGGACTGTAAAAGGAGGTAGAGGGAGGGGGGAGGGGGGTTTGACAAGCGACATCTGAAGCTGCAGAAAAGTCAATTTCTTCAAGACAACCACACTCAGCTCCAAGTATCTAAAACAGTACAAGCCATAGTCAAAAGACAACATGCCCCACATGAAAATACACACGACCAAAAAGGAGAATTGTCCACACAGCAGAAACTGCGCCTCCTGTCGGAGAGAGCGGGAGAGTCTCTTCTGCAACTTCAGATTGGTCAAGGCTTGTTTACAGTCTGACGTTTATCTCAGTCTCCCCTTAAAACGTGGACAGTGGGATAGTGTGTGGTTAAGAGTGTGCATGCATTTCTGTATTTACACGTGGACACTCAGACTAACAAGAAAAACGCCTTCACAGCCACACTTGCATGCTCACTTCACTGACATACTTCCCTTTCCATAGTCTTCTCTATAAATATGCATTTACAATGACAAAGTGCTTTTAAATAAAACCCTCTTTTTAAAAATGACACTCAATACCGTACATCATACAGGAGTAGACAAAAACAGATAAGAGTAAAAAATAAAAAAGGTCTTTTCAGGATCGCATTACAACTATTTCCTGTTATAACAAATGATATGGTTATGTCAAGCTATTTCTCAAAGAACCCACCTCAAAGTGTAAAACAATACTTCAACTGTTCCTTTGTGTGTTGTCCACACAAACCCAGCCACAGTCCATCTCACTACTACAGTAAGTGTGGTGTGTCTTGCAATAAAATCTATATTCTTGTGTGTTTATATAGATATAGTTAATACTTTCAGAAGAGTGGGTGAAATAAAGTAGAAGGGCATGGGAACAGAACAATGCTGCCCCCGTGTGGCCGTTTGAAACATGCACCATCTGCAAGCTGTCCAGGCTAAAGATCTTCAGCCATGAAGTCTTCTACTGGAGTTGGACTGGATCTGTGTTCTCACTGTGGTCAGTCACTCAAATAAGCCTTTTTAAACAGACCTTTAGATCTTGTAGACTATTTTTGGGTTGAAAAAAAAAAACTGTCCCTTTTCTTTTTTTTTGTAAATTATACAACTTTCCAAGATGCCCCATCCATTATCCAGGATCTAGGCACCAATCTGACCACGGAGAATAAATTCTCCAAATAGCTTTAGCGTTCAGGCAAAGCTGCAAAAAAGTAATGATATAAAGTTATAACAGTTATAGTGGATTTAATAAGTGGGTGTTCAGCCCTTTGCTTTACCTGTGCCCGTTGTTCACTGCAGTGGTGCGGCTGGGGCCCCTGAGCAGTGGAAGTGCACGTTGAGCCACTTGGCGTCACGGCGGTGCCACACTCGGGTCTCCTCAGACTGACAGGACCGAGGTCGGCCCTGACTGTCCATGTACTGCGTCAGGCGGATGTAGGCGATACAGGCGGCGTCTTCACCGATCAGGTGCACGTGAGGGTTCAGGATGGTGGTGTGCACCGGCTTACTGTTTTTACTAAGCACTAGGGAGAGAAATACATTAGGTCATGTATATGTGTGTTTGACTCAATTGTATTTATATATTTAATAATAACTTACAGTTTTCAAAGTAGAACTTGTGGAAATCCATTCCTTCTACAAGGTTTCCAAGAGCCTCTGGTTCAAAGGAGGTCAAGCCAGGGTCACATATTCTCCTGATGAAGAATGACCAAAAAAGGTAAATAACTACGACGGTAATGCAATATGATGCTGAGCATCATCACAACAAAGGACCAAACTTCAGATAAAGTCTGAGGGAGGAGTGATAATCACAAAAATTAATTTGAAATTCTTTGTGACAATCCCAATGGGGATATTTCATCCATCCAGAAAGTGCCAAAATGTAAAAGTCTTGGTTGAGGTCCAAGTGATCATGCAAGAATCACAAACAATACAGCTCTGACTAAATGTATGAGAAAGCCTATTTAAAGACAGTTACAAGGTCAAGTGCGTTCTAGTTATAACTTACGTATATGCCTCAAAATCCCCATTGTTGATTGCTTCAATCAGCTGCTCTGTCATCTTTATGATTTCCTGTTTACGAGCTGGACACAATAGGGCACAAATAAAAGTCATTCATGTTTGTGGAGGACAACAATGAAATCATGCATCTGCCCACAGCATAAAATAGTACTCATCAACACCACAAATAAAACGAAGAAACACCCACAAAAGCTGAATTCAAATAAACATCAACAAAACACTTCATTTATACGGCATCATCAACCCTCAAAGATCCAACTTTAGCCAAGACAGAAACAGACCAAACTTCACATCTTAATCTCTACAGACACGAAAAAGTCACACACACACGCACACGCACACGCACACACACACAGGGCACATACTGGTGTCGGGCTGGAGCTCTGGAGCTCTGTTAACTACAGGGGCAGAGTGGGGACCCTCCTGTTCTTGGACCGCTGCACAGAGGGGAGAGCACCTTAAAGCAGTCGGTATGGAAACCTCCTTAAGTCTAGTGATTATATATTATGTAAAATGTATTTATCTATTATCTAAAATGTGACTATTAAACTCTGATTTTCAAACTGTGTGGTGCAAGCTCCTTCAAGTGATTCCTCTGCACTTTTAAGTGCTTAATTTAGAGACACATTTTTGCCCCCTTTTAGATCAGTTCCCGTTTAGAGGTACTACGGCAATGGTGTTGAGCTTTTTTAGACCTGGTTCAGTCCTAGTTCAGATCTGGAACAGTCCTGGTTACATCTGTCAGTACTCTGAATGCAAAATATTTTCTTGGGTGCTATAAAATTGAGGACCACTTAAATAAAACATGTATGCTGTTATAACGGCCACTAGATGGTAGCAAAGGGAGATATAAGATTGAAGTGAATGGGAAAGTATAGTTTAAAGCTGATTTGCTAGATTAACACTGAATTTGAAAGAGAAAGGACACACAGGTGAGGGTCATTTGTGGAACTTACAGGTGGGAGGGACTACAGCAGCAGTGGGTGGGGCTGTGTCTGTGGCAGGGCTCTGAGGCTCTTCAGTGTTGTTGTATTGACTCAACATTGCACTGTCTGCACTGGTGCTGTCACACACTAATGCTACACATTAGAACCACACATAAACCGCACACTGCAGATTACAATCCAGGCATATTCTGCAATGTTTAACTTTTGTTTCTAAACAAGCTAAAAAGTCATATGTAGTAGGGATGGACCAAGATCTCATGAGACAAAACTCGCACAAGATTGTGCACACATGATAAGTATGGTCTTGTGAGATTTTTTTATCCCTCCATGTTTTTACATGTGGATTGGATTGAAAAAAGGGTGAAACACTGGTGAGTTACATTTTGAAAAGTCATACTTCCAAAAAGCAGTGCTACAATGACGGCAAAAGTATTCAATAAAATGAATCAAACATTGTAAGGGCCAAAATTGTTAACTAGACCCCACAGTTTATTTATTATAAGTTATCATCAAAATCTCATCTCGATCCCGTGGCTCGTCCCTGCCCAAATATGTAGGGAGGCCACAGTATTAACATTTCACTGTTATGATCATTAAGAAATAGCACCATACACTTTCTGGAGAGTAAAACAAATTGAAATGACTTAATAATATTGCTTATAAAATTGTCACAATTAAAATGATTTCTGATGAACTGCTTAGTCTTGACACCCCTAGTTGTAAAATTGACACAGCAACAGGAAAACACTACAGCACAAACTAGAGCTGAGCAGCAGCACAGGTTTGCATGTCGGTTGTGGTTCTTAAACCAATGAAGATCTGTATTCACTAACTGGATTAACTGTTTTCTGAGCTCTGCTGGTCTGATCTGTCCCACGTTTCAACTCTGCGCTGAACTCCTCTAATTAAGAGCTTTAAAGTCCACACACACACACGCACGCACACACACACGCACGCACGCACGCACAC
Organism: Scartelaos histophorus; assembly: GCA_000787155.1. Classification (NCBI taxonomy): domain Eukaryota; kingdom Metazoa; phylum Chordata; class Actinopteri; order Gobiiformes; family Gobiidae; genus Scartelaos; species Scartelaos histophorus. Next base: position 16,619 of record KN491876.1, read on the forward strand.
ACACAAATTACACAGAGGAACAGTAGTACTGATAATTTGCAGTGACATCAGGCTTTATGGTCATAGATTGTGTTAAAACAAAGCTCAGATTAAAGTCTAATTTGAGTAAGAGAGCTTCAGACAGAGCAGTGTCTACAGTTAGCTTCACACCCCCGGGGAATGTTGACGAAATCAGCTGCAAAGTATCAATACAAAAAGCATGCGTTTTCTAAAAGTGAAGGTCAGGAGACGTGCAGAGAAGGTGAAAGTTTGACAAGTACCTTTCCTACCTTTCATCTCCTCCTCTTCGGCGTTGTTGCAGCTCTCCGTCGAGCCCTGTCACAAGTCACACACACAGACAGAACAAAACAAACAAAATAACTAACTAAACTTTTTGGAAAATACTACAAAGGTTGTGTTTCCTCTCCTCAGATTGTCAGACGGATGAATATGTGAACGAGGATACGCATGAACACAACCAGCTCACACGGCAACAGAAGGACACACAGAGAGCCAAGAGTACAAAGCAAACTGATTTAAGTGAATTGTAAGTTTAATTTAGAATGAGGGGACCATTTTAAACTATACGAATCTCCTTTTATCTTTTGTTCATTATAGATCTACTTTTAGTTTATAAAAGCAAAAGCTGTATACATTTTGCAAGGCACCAACTTATTTGTGCATTAATACTAATAGAATCTCAATAACACAAGACAGGAAAACATAAAACCTGCTAAATACTTGGCTATATACTACATAAACTGTGATTCTGGCCTCTTGCGCCCCCTGCAGGTGTGAGCGGTGGCTGTTGTGACAATGAGGGAGGGGCTTACCTTGGTGCCATCAGCTGGGTTGTGCACAACGGTTGTCTGGGCTTCCTGGGGAGGGGAGGCAGGAGACACTTTATCATGCAGGGAAGGGATGCAAACACAGGGAACGGGCCAGGAAATACCAGCTACAGTATTCCATGGCTTCACAAAGACAATGCGCGGACAATACGAAAACACGAAACAAATGGAACTGACGGGCCGTTTCTTTAGGTTAACGATTAGAAGGTACTTTAATGTCTCCATATACTCACAACACAAATCAGACTGAGGAGGAGCAATCAGGTTATAGAGGAAGTATCAAGTAATCATGTATTTAAAAGTTTACTATGTGCTATTACTTGGCCTGCAATGTTTTGTGGCGTCTCCATAGAGGAAGAAGTTTCAATGCCCGATCAATATTCCAGGCAAAACATACAACACTAGGCAAACCCTCCACATGAAAGTTATATAGTCCACCTTTTAGGCCATACTTTTGCCACTGCACAAAATTCTCTGCAACATTTCAAGTGGGGAGTCTCAATGGAAATATTGCTTCGTCTAGAATGTTCCACAGAATAGATTTGATGCATCTATCACACGGTTACAAGCAGGTTGCAGCACTATGGTACATAACAGTTACAATTTAGATGTGTGGAGAGTCGCCCCTACTCACAGAAGAAATTATTTTATTTTTGAGCAATAGAAACACCAAAATAATTGCTAGAAATATTTAATGTCATGCCATGGAACATCCAAGCAAAGCAAAAACATCTTCAAGTAAGTAACAGACCCTCCACCGGAAAGGTTTCACAGTGCACCTTCAAGATTATAGACATTGCAACTCCTGGGACATTGCATTATCCCATGTATTTTTCTATTCTAGAGCTGTATTAAAAATCATGGCAGACATGTTGTCATTGCTCTTCCTCAGTCATGAGTCTGTCAAAACAGATTTTGGCACAGTACAGCTCCACGAGGCACTAGCAGCTGTCCACATCCCACCAGTGTTCATCTGATTCAAAGCACAGCCAACAAGTGAATACTGAAAGAGAATGCAGCCTGTCACTGGAAGCACTATTCTGGGTATGTGCTCTTTGTATATGTTCAAAAATATATGTTTTTTTTTGTTTTAATCCCTTTTTAAAATTTGGTAAACTGTTACAGGCCGCATGCTCCAAAAAATCACATTCCACATTGACAGTCTCATTACAGCTTGTGCTTTACCCAGGAATCATTTAATATTATTATTTTTAGTGATTCTTTGCAGTGCTTATTCATATGTTTCAGCTTAAATTGTTCAAATCAATCAATTTATTTTTTTTTTTTTTTTTTTTTTTGGGTTTTTAGTGCTTACAGGAAACAGATTTACTAAACAGGGTCATAAGGTCATCAATGAGCTTTCCAATAAAATAAACACATGAGCAGGGACACATTATACTATTAGCATTGTTAATAACTATGGCAACGCTGCTAATTTTGCATCTTTCTGAAACCCGTGGATATCTAACTCTGACTGGTCCACTCTTGTGAGCTTTAAGCCATGCTAAAATGTTGTTACCTCTTCAAAAATAAACCTAAAGTTGTGTTTTGTTTCATGCATTCGTGTTAGAATAACATCTCAAGTATCATGAAGCAGGAATTTTCAAGTTAACAGCTAAATTTTATCTTTAGTTCAGCAGAGACTGACACTTCCAGGGCTGAAATGATCCAAATGAATCTAGTGAAGGTGCATGGAGTTTAAAAACACAATGGAACACTTCCTGTATTCTTGTATTCCTGTATTATCACATGAATTATCCTGTATTATCACAAACTTTAAACACTGTTCAACCTTAAGAGAAGAGCTCAGCCTAAATATGCAGGGTTTGTGCGTTAAACGTGTGTGAATGAAACAAAACACAACTCCAGGTCTGTTTGTGATGAGGAAACATTATAACATAGATCAGAAAATAGCGTAATATAAACCCTTTTAACAGCTTAAAGCTCAGTGGAGCGAGGAGTCACCAGGATGTGATTGAGATGTCTGCCAGCAAAGTGCAAATGAAAGCAATTCCTCTGCCTGTCGGTGGAAATGTAGACGCATCAACAAGAGGTCCGGGTAAAACACAAGCTCACACAGAGACCGCCAAAACCACCCACTGCCACAACATTTAAGAAGTCGTCAATAGAAACACCTCCAGCATATTACAATTGTGTTAAAACAGAAGCAGATAGGCAGAGAATGGATAGTGTGGTGGTGTCACAAGGCACAGACTAAAAAAACTCACAAACTGGAAAAAAAAAAAAGGTTGAAAAGGTCAAGAGGGTGACAGAAGTAGGTGAAATGGAGCTCGGTTAAAGCAATGTGACAGAAACCAAATAAAGATGAGGTACCATTGGAGCTGTAGATGACATGCTGCTGTCTTTGGTGCTGCTGCTGCTTACTACACTGTTTTTACTGTTTCCCTGCGACTGGGGCAAAGAAACACAACGTAAAACAGGAACCCCACTGCCCCACGAGGCGAGGGAGTCAGCGGACCAATGCAAATCTGGGGGGGCCACATTCAAATCGGACTGTGCTGGGAGTAGTGTACATATAAAACTAGAATATACAAAATATACTCAATTATACTATAGTCGTTTAAGTGTAATGTTCAGTAATTGACTATAGTAATTAAGAAACTAATAGAGCTAACTTAACTCTAACTTAACTGACTTAAGTCAGTGCATGCAGTGAAAATCCATTTATGTGCAATTGAAAAATAAAAAAAAAACAACAGGAATAACGTTAGTACTTGCAGTACTACAGTCTGGGCTGAAAAACTATCCTGGGTATGCTTAAATTTCATTCAAATTTAATGGTTTCTCGAATCAAAGTCTATACATACTCCCAATAAAAAAAAAAAATACTAGTATGTAACCAAATTTAATTGCAATGTCGTATTAAAAAGAAGAAATGTATTTTTACACAGAATTAGTATATTTGTTAGTGTGTTAAACCCCATAAACTGTATATATAAATGCACATATTAACCTGCTCTACATGATTCCAGTGTTTTTATTTTGTACATAAATAAATTCATATTTCTAATGTGAACCTCCAAATTCACAATAACTGCTAGCGTGCTGAGCTTCATTTGACTGGAGCCGAAGCTGGAGTTAAAATATTTCTATTAACTTGCTCTACATGATTCCAGTGTTTTTATTTTGTACATAAATAAATTCATATTTCTAATGTGAACCTCCAAATTCACAATAACTGCTAGCGTGCTGAGCTTCATTTGACTGGAGCCGAAGCTGGAGCCGTCCTTTAGTCCACTTCTTTATACAGTCTATGGCTAAACCCTGATTCTATAAATAAGTACATCATTCCATATTTGTTGGCCATTTCTTAAAATGAAGCAGCAGAAATAGACCGGATTAATGTGAAACCAGGTATACACCCCGCAAAGATGATCTGCGTGATGCCGTTGGACTAAAATAACAAAAGGATCATGGCTTAAGCTCTGCAAATATGTTAGAAAGTGGACGAATGGAGCCAAGTTTCTAAACTAGGTAGCAAAGCACTGGGCATAGCCTTGTGTGGCTGGTGTGGCTTTAAGAGCTATGTACAGTATGTGTTGTATGTGGCACACCAAACCACTTTCACAGCTTAACAAAAGTGCTGAGTTCAACTGTGGATCTCCCATATCAAACAGCCTCTTAAGTCCTTAATTTAATTATAACTACACAAAGTGGTTAATGTCAGCAAGCCATAGCTGGAAAAGTTGGGAATTAAAGTGGTTGGAAACTTGGTTGGGCAGGTGACCAAGATAGACTTCAACAGCGGGATGCTCCAAATAAATTACATAAATTAACAATTAAAAATCAACATGTGACTACTACATACGTATATTCAAATGCTATCTAATCTATCTATGCATCTATCTATCTACTGTTTATTTAGCCTTGTACGCTAGACCAAATGTCAACTCCTGGGAATGAGCGATGATAAATATGATATGACTGGAGGAGATTAGTTTGGGTATAAAATAAATGACTGGCTTTCAGGGCATAAGGAGATACTGGAGATGTTGGATGGAGCTGGGGGGGAAACTGAAACAGATGATGTGTAAAAGCACTTCTGCCAACTGAGTAACAGGAGAAAAACAAGGGGGAAAAAGACGAGTGAAAGAAACGTCAGCTGATCTCACCATTAAACAAACACTTGAGCTGGACTTCCTTTTCTGACAGACGCCAATGAAGAGGAGGAGGGAAAATAATCATAGAAAAAACAAGGAACTGATCAAAAGTGTAGGTAAAAGTGCAAGCAGTGTTCTGTGGGTTCCAAGCACGTGGAAAAATCAGCTCTACAAATCCAAGGAATTACAAGTTTAAGCTACTACTGAATTTATTTCTTAAAAAAATCTTACATTTGGTAGTGCTTGAAACCCTATAAAATAAATAATAATAACTGCACATGCGTTGAACATAAAAAGGGGCAAATATTTTGGAGCTACACTGTAAGCTGGTATTTAAAAAAATATATCCTTTTATTATATTTCTATTATCGAAAGAGACACGAGTGCCTTTTCAGAAGTGCTTGAAATGTCTAATCACTGCATGCACGGACATTGCATATATTTAAAAAGCAAAGGGCAAACCAAATATATAACATGTTCTATTTTGAATAATCTGAAAAAAAATATTTTTGCAGCAACTGTTTTGGAGTTTGGGGTCTACAAAGAGCCACCTGTGGTTGTATTTCACTGTTTATGTTGAATGTTAAAAAGGGAAAAGTTGTTAAGAGGTTTTAAAGATGACAGATTAGACAGGAGAGAAGAGGACAGACTAAAAAGACAAGAAAAAGAAAGACTTACCTTCACCCCATCTGACTTTTTGTTTAGTAAGGTTTTGCAAGCTGTAACAAGACAGGGAATTAGCAGGGTAAAAAATGAGGATGAATAAAACAAGTTACAATATATGACTTTCTTGTCAAAAACTGTTTACTCAATCCATAAAAACTAAAACAAATATTTCCATTCAACAATATAAAAATACACTGCTCAAATTCAGGTACATGTTTTCATTTGTGGTGTAATACATTTATTGAGCGATTTATTGTTGGACCTCTTACCTGCCAATTAAAAGCAGACAGCAGGACAGTGAAAGACAATAAGAAATATTTATTATCACCAAAATCCATTTCAGAACTGCTGGTATCATGCAATGACCAGATCTCATTTACATGTCCAGCATGCAGCATCCACTTCGAAGCTCGACAACGTCATTTACAAGACTTTTTTTTTTGCACTATGTTAACTTTTCTGGTGGAGGGGCCACTACATTTGTCTTGAGAAGTTACTGCTTTGCCTGAAATGTGCCACAGTACGGCATTAAACATATCATCACGGAAACAAACAAGTAATGCCACAAGAGCAAGTTACACGTCAGATCTGTGGAGAAGCGAGTCCACTCATAAGTATGCACGTTTGCAAGCATTAAAAACACCTGCAATTGAATAAATGGAAGGTAGATAAATTTAATGTCATTGTGCAACATTCCAGGCAAAGCAATAACATCTCCATGGAGACAAGGCACAGGCCCCCACAGGAAAAGTTACATAATGCACCTCTAAGAAGAAAAAAACTATTTTGGGGGAATATCGTACATATTTAATGACTCAGTAATGTGCTTAAGTAACTGACGCTTTTGCCACACTGGCTCTTTACTGAAAATGTCATTAGTCAGACCAAAACAACAGATCAGGCACATAGTAAAATCCATCCTGTGCATTCAGTTTCCCATGCACTATACAGTACATACACCTTGAAGACATGCTTGGTAGGCCTGCCAGGATAATTACTATATCCACTTATCGTTCAATATATAAAAACTTTTTTTGCACTATGTTAACTTTTCTGGTGGAGGGGCCACTACATTTGTCTTGAGAAGTTACTGCTTTGCCTGAAATGTGCCACAGTACGGCATTAAACATATCATCACGGAAACAAACAAGTAATGCCACAAGAGCAAGTTACACGTCAGATCTGTGGAGAAGCGAGTCCACTCATAAGTATGCACGTTTGCAAGCATTAAAAACACCTGCAATTGAATAAATGGAAGGTAGATAAATTTAATGTCATTGTGCAACATTCCAGGCAAAGCAATAACATCTCCATGGAGACGAGGCACAGGCCCCCACAGGAAAAGTTACATAATGCACCTCTAAGAAGAAAAAAACTATTTTGGGGGAATATCGTACATATTTAATGACTCAGTAATGTGCTTAAGTAACTGACGCTTTTGCCACACTGGCTCTTTACTGAAAATGTCATTAGTCAGACCAAAACAACAGATCAGGCACATAGTAAAATCCATCCTGTGCATTCAGTTTCCCATGCACTATACAGTACATACACCTTGAAGACATGCTTGGTAGGCCTGCCAGGATAATTACTATATCCACTTATCGTTCAATATATAAAAACTGGAATCATAGTTTTTGGGATCAGTATTTATTATGTGTGCATTTTCTTCACAGTACTGGGGAATTTTAGGTTATTTTTTTGGCTTTACGCTATAAAATGTTGAATGAATGACTTCTATGACTAATTACAGATGCAAACTAAGTATTAAAGTGTTTTATTCTGCTGCTTATTTATTGCAACTCGTGATTTTTAACACTAGATTTGTAGATTTAGAATAGTTTTTGTGTCAGTGGCACAAATGAGTTGCAATACAGTATTATCATCTACTTCAGCAATATGACGCAGTTCGAGATTTGTTATCGTGACAGGCCTAACGCTTGGATCGGTAACAGTAGCCTTAGTAACAGTAGCAGTTAGCACAGGCAGACTTGAAAAGAAATCAAACTCAGGGGGATGCATTTCCGAGCGCGCGACACTGTCTGGATACTGCTGTGTTTGTTTAGTCAAATTAAAGGTTAAGGCTATTATCCGCAGTGGTGATGATATGCAGCCTGGCATTAGAGCACTGGAGTAAACAGGGCGCGAGGGCCAGGTGGCAGCTGCACTTCGTTAGCAAAGAGGTCACGGGGTCATGCTATGTGTCGGCTAAATGTCCCCGGTGTTGGGCACTGAAAATTAAACAGGTCGTTCTCAAGAGCAGCTCTCATTTATTAAAAAGGTGCAGCGTGTGACATTTCTGGTGGAGAGTCCGTCACCAGTTCCTCTCCGTGGAGATGTTGCGTGAATATGGCATTACACTTATTTATCTCTACAAATACTGCATCACAGGGCCAAGATACATGTCAAATCTGTGGAGAGGCGAGCCCACTCACGGTAAGAATACACATAATAAAACACTGGGACGTTCCAGAGCAAACAACAGCATGTCTACGGAGATGACCAGAGATGACCTTCACCAGAAAAGCTACAAAGTGCACTTTTAAGTACGGAGTCACGCAGTGGTAATCAAAAGGTCAGAGATTGTGCAGTTATTGTTTTATATCAATGGGATTTCTACGTTTGGGGCGGCGGGCAGCAGGCTTATGGAGGGGCTACAGTCGGGGTGCAGGGTTCAGATGGGCACGTGCCAATGGAGCTCAACAGTCCAACCCCACTTGAGTGATCTGGAAGAAGAATTCCCAAATATCTTTCCCACAGACTTTCCAAACATAGACATTTTAAAGCTTTCTGGGTTTATCAGCGAGCATGCCGTAATTTACAGTATATTTCAGACACTTTATAGACTTTATTATTATTTTTTTTAACTAATTAGGTCATGGACTTTTTTCCACATAACTTGCCTCTGTTGTACCTTTAAACCTAATATTTGACTTTTTTGAAAAGTCTATAGAAATAAATTAATGGGAGATTTTCTTTCAGACTCCAAACAGGTTGTAATACGGGTGGAACAGTTGAGCCCCCAGTGTGAGGTTGGCAGTGCGAGGCTCCACCCCCCTGTAGCGGACGTACCTTCCTGAGCCATAGCGGCAGTGCTGGTGGTAGCGGCAGGGCTGGTGTGCTGCCGTCCCACTAATGGACAGAGAGGGATTGGATGTGTATGCTTAGCTAGGACCAGAGACACTGTAGCCTAAAGCTCTCCAAGATCAGTGCATATGACAGGTTTGGAATAATAATAATAGTTTTGAGTAATGAATAATTTTGACTTAATTTGGTGAGACAAAACTTATTGTAAATATTAATTATAGTTTTACACCAGTCATGACGCAATTTCTGAAGAAAAGCAAAAAATACGTTGAAAATTACAGGAAGTAAAGTTTTATTTTAGAAGTTTCCATATTCAGGACATCACACTGAGGAGAATTCTGTCTACAGTTAAGACACTATTTACACTTTAACACATTCTTTTGATACTTGAATCCAACAAACTCAGGGTGTTTTCTTACATTATTATTATGTGTTATTATTAAGTGAACATCTGAGGCGTTTTTTTTGATGGTTGCAAACTGTTATCTACCAGATACTAGGTAACAGTTGAGGAATTCAATTGTGTGATGCCATGATTTCCGACCAGGAAATTAAGTAATTTTTTAGCCAAATCTTAAATATAATGAACTTAGTAAAATGAGAACACTAACCTGTCATAGGCACTTAAACTGCACTCTTTAACCCAGTCTAGGTATTCTCATTTGCTGAATCGTTGTTATATTCGCAAAAGCTAACCCATTTGGAGTGAAATCAGAGGAAACGATTCTTACATGGCTGAAAATGCAGAGCATGAAGCTAAGCAAATGTAACACATTATTAACGACTTGATAACTCACTAAACCTTCCTACAGACTCTAATGCTGTTCGGAGCTTGTCTTCCATCTCTAGTCTAAATCCATTCTGACCACAGGAGCCACTCAGCCTTACTCAAAGTACACACACATAAGGCCAATAACATTATTTCATTAGACTGCTAGGACAGGGGCCAGCCCACAAATTGGGTGTTCAATCAACATGCACTCCATTTAGGTGATCAAACTGCTTACAAGATGGAAATCCAAGCCAAAGTCACTAAGAGGGAAAAACTCAACTGAAGGCAGCACAGACAATGTAATGTGAACTTGGACGGAAATGTGTTCTAATAACTTGTTAAGTGATTTATAAACTACGGTTAAGTATTGCAGCTTTTTTCACCAGTTGAAATGACCATCACAGCTGCTTCCTTTCAGCGCTTATCACACATCTGCTTCTGTTGCTTCATCTGCTTTTCTCATACCAACTAAGTATTTAACTTCTAACTTACTAAAATAGCTTTTTCCTATTTCTAGTAACCTTTTTATATTGTTTTATTTTAGTTTTAGCAAGAACAAATGAAGAGTGTACCAAATAGTGGATGGATCTTAAATAATTACTTACCTGAAAAGTTTCTGGATACCAGCATTGTAGTGAGAATTGCTCCCTAGAGAAGAAAGTTTTAAAATATTTTCTTTTAAATACCATATGTCTGCTTTTTAAAATTTGCATGAACTTACTTTTAATTTCCTCCTTGCATTGAATTTGCGCAAACACTCCACAGTCTCTTGACGGTGCATCATGGAGGCCACAGTGGAACGTTGCTGTGAATAAAAGTTCTTGTTAAAAAAGTCTTAAAAGAAACGGATCATTATTCTGGTTAGTTTTGAAATCATAAAAAACATCAAAACCAGGAAGTGGGATTTAAGTTGAAACTGATAAAATACAGAACTCTTCATCAATACTTTACGAAGAGCCTGTTTATGATGAATCTCATGGTTCAAATGGGGGTGATTGACAGGTGGATTAGCCAATCAGGGACACACATGGACCCGGGTCAAAAATAAAAAATATCACAGAGGACTGACAAACATTGCAGGTTTCTGCAGAATCAATAAGTAAAGCCCTAAACTCTGAGGTGAAATAAATTTGACTTTATTTGTAAATGATATGTGACCAGTGAGCTCCTTCATTTCTCATGCATCACTGAAAATCTTGAAAAAAGTGTGGAGAATATATGAATAACTCAATTTCTTCAAAAACTTTTAAATTATATTTCCATATCTAAGTCCTTTTATTTTTTTTAAGTTTTTAAAGAAAAAAATAGGGACAACTTAACTACATATTTCATTGCATTTTTTTTTTTCCAGTGTTCTTAATAAAAAATATGAATATTAATATAAAATATGAGGTTGTTTAATAACACGGCGTTTGGTGTGGTATGTGTGGCTGTAGAGGAAGCTCTACAGCAGACAGTGAGACAGCAGGACTTTGCAGTTAAAAAAGAGGAAATGTAATGAAGTCATGAACACCTCCAGTATCAGCATATGGCAGCAGTTCTGATCCATCTCTGAAGTGCAAACAGCAAAGGAGTGTGACTTACGCAGACCCATGGGTGCTTGAGCGCCTGGTCCGCAGTGATCCTTTTGGCAGGGTTGATCGTCAGCATCTGGTTGATCAGATTCTTGGCTTCTGGGGTCACAGTGTCCCACTCTGGAGATGGAAACTAAATGCAAAGGGAAACGATAAAGATGGAGCCATTATTTAGTTTCTTGCAATATACGATAATGTCTGTGTAAACCCTCAGTCATCCAGGTAGGTTCTATTGCAAAAGAAAACAGAATTATCTGTACTCGGTAAAATAAGCATTAATATGTAGCTTCTTCAGTTTTGACAGTTTTGGAACAGAGTATTTTGAGCTTTGGAAATATAGACAAATTAATAAAAGGTTGTGTGAATGAAAAACACAACTCCAGGTATGTTTTTGGAGGAGGTTACAACATTATAACATAACTTTAAAGTCACAAGAGTCAGTTTTGTGTAATATAGGACGTTTCATATCTATTCCTGCCCCTAATGAGTGACGCTAATAGGAGTTAGATCACCCACTGGGGGCAGAAACGATTATGTAAAATATGACTCAGCTGGTCACAGGTCACACCTCACCACAGGACAGTTCAGTGGACTTAACAACAGATACTCCTTACTGTAAACATCTATGGTGTGTTATTTTCACTGTAGTTAGCTTCTCCTTTCAGAGAGATATTTAAGGTATAGTGACTTACAGAACTGTGTCAGAACTGAAGAAGCTGCTTGGATGAGTGGCTTTTAAAATAATATCATTTTCTTTCACAAATATATAATAATGCATTTTTAGGAAATTCACAGGTCTTCATACTTTCAAATCCAAATCCTATTGTCACTGCAGTATTTTCTAATCTGTTATAATGTTATCTCCTCATCACAAACATACAGAGAGTTGTGGTATAAAAAGTTTCAAGAGGAGCACTTCTTGGACCTCCAGAGTTGTGTTTTGTTTCATTCATTCATGTTTAACACACAAACCTGGGATATTTAGGCCAAGTTCTCTAAAACAGAACACACTGTGATGTCATGTGATAATACAGGAAGTGCTCTAGTGTTTTTAATCACTATACACCTTCACTAGAATCATTTCAGCTTTGGAAACATAGTTAAAGGGTTAATGAAGTGAATGAAACACACACAACTCCGGGTATGTTTTTGCTGAGGTAACAGCTTTATAAAATGCAACATAAAGCTCACAGAGAGTAAATTTTGCGAAATATAGGGCCTTTAAGACATTGCTTTGAGTGAAGAGAATAAGTCTCTCCCTGACACCAATGACATTGAAGAGGTGCACATTATTACAAGTGTGTGTCACCATCACTTCACATCAGTGCTCATATTATGCACATTCATTAGATGCAACTGCTTTGTATTATGGAAATTAATACGGATAATAAATTCCCCTATCCCAAAGGACAATGACAGGATGTGATAAACAGGCAGGGCTCTTCTCTTTCTTTATAAAATATATACAAGAAAGCAAGTGAAAACTATTTTATCTAATTATGTTCTATTCATTATTTTAACCATACTTTAATTTGAGGTGGTTCCAGGTGATCAGTCTTATTTTTTTGTAATCTATCTACTCCCCTGGTAGACAGAGCGTTTTCCATCTAAATAGTAAATGGTCACATATTTATATAGCAACTTCCACCTTCAAAGCCCTTTACATCCAAGGAACCAGTCACCCATTCACACACACACATTCAAACACCAGTTTATACGGACACTGGGGGCGAAGTGGGTTAAGTGTCTTGCCTAAGGACACAGCAACGGCATTCTGTTAGGAGCTGAAATCGAACCACCAACTTGTGGGTCAGTGGATCTGTCAACACTACAGATAATGTTATGTTGAGAGCGGGATTCGAACCGCCAACCTTCGGCTCAGTGGACAAACACTCTGCCCTGATACAGATGTACACACTTATGAAAGACAGGGATAGATCACAATGTCACAAGTAAAGTACTTACATCATATGCCCCAGCTTTAATTTGTTGATAGAGTTTGTGTTGGTCCTCATCCCAAAAAGGAGGATATCCCACCAGCAAAATGTACAGGATCACCCCTAAAACAAATAAGCCTGTGTAAGTTTGTGTTAAGTAATAAACAACACGCAGTGCAAAGTAACACTCACCACAGGCCCATATGTCCACTGGTTTGCCATAAGGATCCTTCCTCAATACTTCCGGAGAGAGGTAACCCGGAGTTCCAGCAAAACCTACAAAAAATGAATACTTTATGAGAGGAGTGGTTGACAATTCAAACTAAAGCGCATTTTGCAGTCATCCCTTACCAAACCATGCCTGTTGGTCACCCTGCACCTCAATGGCAAGACCAAAGTCTGCAAGCTTCACAGCTGCACCCTTCATCTTACTGGCCAACAGCAAGTTCTCCGGCTGCAGCAGAAAATTAAAGAGGGAGGGGAACAAAGACTCATTTATCAAACTTGTTGTCAGTTTGGTGTCAAAATAGCCATATTCGTCGTTTACATTATTATTTTCTTTTTTATATATCATTGAAGTACAGATGTGTCTATATGTTGACACTTGTTTTGTTTATTAAATTTAAACTAAAGTGAAAATAAAAAATTATATATTTGCTCTGGTGCAAACCCTAAACAATAAGCCAACGAACCAAAATGTTTCATTAAATAAGTGTTGACCATGAACCCTGGAAGAAATGTCCTATATTTTGCTTGAGTGGACGAGCCACAGGCGAGAATGTCATCTGGTATTTAGTCAGAGGGGCTCAAGAGGACATGGCACTAGATCATATCTGCTGTGTCAGAATTAGACTAGATAATGAAGTACACACTCCTTCAATGTTAAGTTCATTAGGCAAAGCTGTTAAACAGAGTCATGCAAGAAGATTAGGGATGCAGCGATCCAGCTTTTTCAGCTGATACCGATATAAAAGTAATTTATAAGTGTCTACCAATACTTGATATTGACCGATACCAGTGTAGGGACAGGCAATTTCCACCCAAAAAACAAAGTTAACATTAATACATAATAATTTAATCCAATTTTGTTAAGTTATGTAATTGCTATTTATCCTGCAAATAATTACTGAACAGCTTTGTATGAAACTTTATATGAAACCCTTGTATGAATAAAAATGAGAAATCCAAGTCTACATCAACCAGTAAATAGTCCTACTACATCATATCAAAACCAGCTGAACTGATGTCAAGAGACTGAATTTCCTGGATCTGTGTCGATATCCTGTCGGTACTGGTATCAGCGCATCCTTAAATGAAGATTTCAAACTTCCACTAATGTGTCCAGATCACAGAAAAATGTCCTCACTGTACAAGCTCCTTCAGATGACCCTGAGGACAGAAGGACTGCTGTGCTACTAAAAATGTGGCAGTCCAACATTTGACAGGTTGTTCTCCTCTGGCATTCTATCAGGCACTTTTGTCTAAATTGAGATATTTTCTTCATGCTGAAAAACAGTAAATCAAAATCATTTTTAGAGTTTGAGCGTTTTTTTTATGTTTTAATGGGAAAGGCCCAATTTAATGCTTAATTGTTGATGTAGGAGCAGTCGAAACTTCACACCTTAATATTGAAGTACCTGAATGTAGATGAAACTATAAATTAAAATGGAGCCAAGTATATCCCATCTGTTTTGTGCATCAGCAGAGGACTGAAGTTAGCATGAACAGCACAATCTGCAAACTGTACATAATTTAACAACAATCTCTTGCTTCATTGTGGGGTTCTTTGCTCATTGTAATTTTCTTGGTGTGATTCTTATTTAGCGGTGACCCCTGCACTCTTGTGCTGATAGCACTGGGCTATGGCAGAACACACAGACAGGCAGAGATAGATAGATTGGAGGTGGCATAATGAGTCCCTACACTGGTGCAGCAGCCGGGTGACCTCACCCCACAGTTGCCATAGCAACGCTGCCTGCCACCAGCTCCTGCCTCCCCCTTCAGTGAGTGGCCCTCCCAAGATGACAGAGAGGTCAAAGCTCTCCAAGGTACACTTTGTGGCTGTTATTAGAGTTTTTCTTTTTTCTTTTTAACACACAAGTAGCTTTTAGTGTGTTATTCCCAAAGGAAATACAGTGGTAAGTCATATTACATGAGTCACTTTCAGTTGCAATCGGACATGACTTATTTTAGAGGCATTTTGTTGAATTTCATCTAAAACATATTTTTATTTATTTTTCACCTGACTGAAAATGAGACAAACAAATAAAACAAACTTCAAAAAATATATAATAGGACGGGAAGAAATTTGGCCAATAACCGGATATTACAACTGATACACATCATCTTTCTCTTTAGGTTTGTGACAGACTAGTGCATCATAGTGCACAGTGCATAGTTCATCTAAAAGGTGCTATATATTTCACACTGGTCCAGGTGTTTAAAATAGGCTCACATCTTGACCTTCTTTATTAATATTATCATTAATATTATCATTAATAGTATTATTAATAGTATCATTCATATTATTATTCATATTATAATTTATATTATTATTAGTATTAGTAGTAGTAGTAGTAGCAGCATCAAAAATAATGAAGAGGTCAAAGTGCTGCAGTTTGTGCCAGAGGTGAGCAAATCCTGCTGCAGGAAGAATCGTCACCGGCCCTCATCTCACCCACCGACCAGCTATAAATAGCATCCGACTGCTTTCGTCACTCCTCAAAAAGCTGAGAGAAAAGGAGGGTGGGCGAAAGGGGGTGGAGGGGTGAGGGTGGATGGAGCGACTGAGGTGAGTGTGAAAAAGACGGGACTGCTACACGGACAGACAGACGCAGGAGGTAATGAGTGACGCTGATCTCAAAGTTAGTGTGAACGTCACCGCATGACGTCTGACTGGATGGGCCTAAGGAAGCAGCCACTCAGTGCTTTCCCTCACAGCAGAAAAGTGCAGGCTTTGGGGGGCATATTTGGAGGTGCTTTTGTGATCGCCGCTGGATTTGATTTGATCTGTGAGGAAACGAACCAACTCACCTTCAGGTCCCTGTGCACAATGTCATGTTGGTGGATGTGACTGACACTCTCCAAGATCTGATTAATGCAGTGGCTGCAAGACAAAGGAAAGTCATGTTTAACTTTGACTGCTTTAAGTTTTAAGTATTTTGGAATCTACACTAAGCTACACAAAGCATTCAGCTGTAGTTTGTATTGCTCCCAGTGAGTGAAGGTCAAACTCATACACAAGGACAACAGATAATAGATTTAAATCTTGTCCCCAAAGACAGATTTCAAGATTTCCAAGATTTCACAGTTTAAAGGGGCCCAGATTCTGTTATTTTCTTGTTATAATGTTGTTTCTTCATCAAAAGCATATCTGGCATAGTGTTTTGTTTCATTCACAGATATTTAACACACAAACCCTGCATATTTAAAGCCGCAACACACTACAGGAGAATTTGCCTTAGTTTGGATGTGGTTGCTTCTCCCTGAGTTGGAGGAGGCCACTGCACCGCTCATGTGTTTGGCATCACTGTCAGATCGTAACCACCAAACATCAGCAACACTACGGCAACAGCCAGAGTGTCAGGGGCAGAGGAGTGACAAACACAGAGACACAAGATGCAAACTCAGGATATAGCGAAAATAAAGACTTTACTACTTACCTCTCGTATAGTGGTAAAATTAGAGTGCAGCATCTCATTCACATTATCCATAAATAATGACATCCACCCGTCAAACTACACTGTTAATCCAGTTTGAGGTTTGTTTGAAAATAAAAAGTCGAGATAGTTCCTCATGTGTGTCTTTTTGCATCCATACAGTGCACAGGGTGAAGCTGTAGATTAGTGATAATGACTTTATGGGCAATCTTTTATGTGTCTGAAGTATTCCATTGCATTTTACAAATAATAAGAACACAGTTTTGTCTTGTATACAGTGCTCTGAGCTTTTGAACACCAAGGCGAGTGGTTTTACTCCAAACAGGAAACAGCAGACGCGATTTTGCTCACAACTTTATAGTTTTACGCAGTTGTATCCTCTCTAATGAGTCTCATAAGATTCATGTCTGTGGTGTGCGCTTTTTGTTGCTTGTTTAAAAATTGTTTAAGACCGAAAAATCCTGTATTGTGTAGCAGCCTTTAGTCTGAATTCTTCTCTCAAATGGACACTCCACTTCCACCTAGTGACGTCATGTGGTACAGGAAGTGTTCCACTCCATCCACCTTCTCTAAAATAATTGGGGTGATTTCAAACCTGAAATTTCCAATCTCTACCGAACAAAAAGTTAAAGGGAGCTTAACTTGAAAACTACCACTAGATGCCATTACAAAGTGGAACAGAGCATTTTGAGCTTTGTGTGAATGAAACAAAACAACTCTGGGTATGTACAGAATGCAAACAAAACTGTAGCTGCGTTTCAATCAGTGAGAACAGGTAGAGGTGCTCATGAAAAATGGATCAAACCTTCAAACACAATCCAGGCACTCCAAATATTTTACTAGCCTTGATTTGTAACTTTAGGCCTTTCCCTGTACAATGTTGTCAAATCTGTGGTTCTGTATAGTCACATACCAATATCACATTCAATAATCAATCATCTGTAAATGAACCACTACATATTCACATTTTTGAGGCACAAATTTGCACTAAAACGTCACAAATCTAAAGGTAATATCAGGAATGAGGGCAGCTTGGTTTAATTTATTAATGTACTTGAATTTACAATCTCCAGCAAAGTCGTGCGTAGTAAAAAAGTTAAGTAGCACTTCAAAGCGAGTGCGTCTTTTCAAAAACACTGAAATGTCTGAAAGATTCTGGCTCATATGACGACATACTTTACCTGGCATCTGCTTCACTGTAATACTCTCTGGCAACAATGTCCTCAAAGAGCTCTCCTCCAGTCACACTGAAAGAAACAAATGAAGAAATGTTTCATTTTCAAAAGGGCACACATTAAATATGTTATATACATCGGCAGTGGTTAGTTTGGACAGTTTAATATGTAGCTTTGATGTTCATTCTGGTTTAAACAAGACAAATTCACAATAAGTATTACCGTAATTTCCGGACTATTGAGTGCACCTGAATATAAGCCGCATCAACAAAATTTTGACTAAATTTCAAAATTGTGCGGATAAACTGTTTTAGTGCTGACAGCATCGCTCACTAACACTGTAACTTCATTTAACCCTAGATCCATGTGTTCACCGCACAAACAGCGGTGTTTTATGCTCTCAGACTGCGCCCGCAGCCACTGTGTTGCCAAATAAATAATCAGTCCATATATTTGCCGCACCGTGATATAAGCCGCAGGGTTCAAAGAGCGAGAAAAAAGTAGCGGCTTATAGTCCGGATATTGTGGAATTTAGATTAGAATATTTTAAATTAATAAGAAGTTTAAAGTTAATAATTGCACAGATGGACTATACACGAATCTCTGTTGCGAAAGTACTTTATTAAGACAAAATACAAAATACAAAATATAAAAAATAGGATGAGATACTCACAGGTCAAACACCAAATAGTGGAAGCCTTCTTCTGAGATACTGTCATGAAGGCGAACTATCAAGAAGAAAAGAAAACGATAAATGCTTAACATCTGTGTGGAAATGATTAGTATCAAAAACAGGGTTAACACTGACTTTGAAGACAACTCATCTGTCAATAAAATGTTTTTTTGTCAAAAATACTTGAAGTTCTAAAGCTTTGAATACTAAGACCACATTTTACAACCATCAGAGGGAAAATGTCAAGTAAATTCAATTCCAATCACTTCCAAGTCAAGCAACGTGCTGTTTCATATTGCAGCGAGGTAATTTCACTTTCTAGACAAGTTATGGAGTGTTCCAACATGGGGTCTAATAGAAAGCCCAGGGAACTTGATGCTGAAACAGATGCTGTATTTTCTGTACCCTTGAAAAAGTCAGATGGAAACACAATGCTCTGGAAAAGTGTCTCTGAGTGTCTTTAAGGCACGAGAAAAGTCCCTCCCACAGTACATAATACTTATTCATGGACAATCAGAGAAAAACATACCTATGTTTGGGTGCTTGAGCAGTCGACAGATTCTTGCCTCTCGTTCAAGTTTCTGGTGATCTGAAAAAAGAGCAAAAGGGCTGATTAGTAAATATTAAGAAAAAATATATTATTTGGCCTTACTTAAAAAGATGGATTTGTGTAGTTTGGACTATGTTAGATGTAACTGTTATGAGATGAAGAATATTTGGAAATGGAAACCAATATTCCTTTGAATAGGAAGTAACAGAAAGAAAAACAATATAAGCCCAAATAAATCTACTACTCAAAACTCCAAACTACTCAACTACATATTGACATTGAAATAAATATTAGGATAGTGTGAATTGTAATGCTGTTCACGTGTATCATTAAAACATGGTAATAGCTTCATAGCCGAGCTGAACAGTAGCCAGCAGCTGCTGTCAACTAACATGAGCTCATAGAGATGGACAGAGTGAGGATTCAGCACAGGCTTTTTGCACTTAGTGTAATTAGACTTGTGGACCTAGTCTTAATTTAATCAGTGCAGTTAATGATTTTAATGGCATGGGCAGTATGTCCATCCATATGTGTAGGACTGACCGAGAGCTGTGGGGCAGGCCTGATACTAGAGTATCTTTCTTTGCTAAAGGTCAAAGGTCAAGTTCGCGCTGACCAAACCAGCCGCGGTCAGCCAGATGCTAGTCTCGAGGGACAGATGGAGCATTATGAGACGGGTCCATCAGAACTTATTTTGGCCTTAGTACATGTGACAGAGAGCACTGGATGTTTATTAACTTGGTCACAAAGACCATAGACCTTCATGTCATTTAAAGAAGTGTAGCCGCACTGAGCCCACCCAGTGCTGTTAATTGGGTGGAGGCTGTCTAAATGTCAAAAGTCACACTGACTTAAGGAAACAGGAAAGTGAACAGGAAACACTTCCTTCCTCCAAGTCTGAAGTCATTAAGATGGTGGAAAGTTATAGTTACAAGAAAATATTTGGTTTGTGCAAAGAATCGATGTACTTTTGCTGCAATGATTTGATTTCAAAATAAGCATGGAATGTATGTACAAATAGGAAAGGAATACTAAACAGATATTTCTCAGCCTCTTCTAATAGCTTTAATAGGCTATTTTAGCTGCTTTAATTTTCCTTTCAAAATAAATCTTTTTTATGCAATAGGGATGGGACGACAGCTTCTTTATGATGGCAGGCATTTGCTATTAGCAAGACTATGGGATGATGAAAGGAGTTCAATTCACAGAATGAACATTTAGAGATGCATCTATTCTAAGCAAAATCAAAAGATGAAAGTACAGCTGATAAGTGGATAAAACATATTGCTGTGCCTTTTCACAAACTGTCCAGTGTTGCTGTGAGTCCATTTCTCACAACAACACTTAGTCCATTTGGATTGACTGTTCACTGACGGCGACTCATATCAACACATTCATTTGTCCATCTAGATGTCCCCCAGCTAAGGCTATAAACAGGCTAAGCAGAGGAAGGATATGGATGTATGCCTTTACTTAAGCCACGATGCGAAATGCAATACGTCCATTGTCCATCAATTAACTTCAATATTATATGCCAGACAACTTCAAGCTCAAAGATGAGGATGGAAGGCTTCACACAAGAGTCATACACATTCACATTTCTGTCTGAAATGAAAGTCTTTTTGCTGTATTAAATTGGATAGCCCATATGTAACAAAATTAACATTATAGACAACATCCACTTAGAAATATATGGGCGTAAAAGCATGTAATTATACATGTCTATGTCGTCTTTAAGAGACATAGAATAGCATCATACTAACATGTTTTAGTCTGCAGGGCTTTGCTGTTAGGTAAGACAGACATCTGGGCTCCTATGGGTTACCGAATAGCTTGACATATTGAAATGTCACTGAGATAATCTTTAAGCCAGTGCGCTGCAGGCCTGTGTGAGGGATGCATATGTGCATTAGTACGGTTTATCATTCACAAACACCATTAGAAAACCTAGTGATTAATCCTTTAGCAACAAGTCAGTCTAAACAGCACTGCAAGGAAAAGCTGGTGAGGTTTCAGGTGTAATTCAGAAGGGTGTCAGACTAACCGTCTCAGTCTGGGATCTTTATTACCAGACTGCAGCACTTTGCCCATAAACAAAAGACAACAACAGAAATAGTTACTGCAGTTCACAGTTTGCCAACACAAACCTAAACTTCATCTTTTTGGCCAGCTGTGCATTTGTTGAATGGGATCAATCACAAAAAGAAAGGTAATAAGAAAAGCTTGGAGATAAGTGACAGCCTGACAGAGGGAGCCAGACAGACCCAAACACACTTAGAGATTTCAGGAAAGTGTTGCCCCTAGCAGACATGTCTATTAATAGATCCAATCCTCCACTGGCTTATAGCAGTGCCCTGGACCACCCTCCATCACACAGTCTAGGCAGAGGGAGACCAAAACTGATACAGGAAGATACATCACATACAAAAGCTATTAAAAAGGAAGAGCAGAGAAATCGCTATTCAGCTTTTTAGACTTCCCCAAACTAACAGTCCCGTCTGAAGTGTTGATAGCGCGAGGTCAGCAGAGTGTCAGTGGGACGAAAGCTGAGGCACATTCACTCTTACAGAGACACAACCAGAGGCTTCAGCTAAAGGATTAGTTATGATATGAGACCCATTATGTCACTTATCAACATGTTTATGTAGTCTGTGAAATATGCATCTTCAACTTCCACTTTTGAAGGGCACACATTTTGCAAAATCATTTCATTAACTTTTAGTTATGTTATAATGTCCCTTATCATTTGATTACACAATTTTGTATATTGATTGAGTCATGCATGTTTGAGTAATACTGCATTCTCTTGCAATTTAGGTTTGAAGTGGAATGGCTCAGAGGTTCTAGAAATGTCACTGAGCCTGTTTCTATCATTTAGTCATTTACATCAATATTGCAATTCAAAATGAACATGTAAAATAATGATTTACATTTGTCTTATTAAGGTGCAACTTCATATGACTTATTAAAGTGCATCTATTGGCCCTACAGAGGCACTAAAAGTGGACCAAAAATGTATTTATAATTAACACATTAACACCTTTTAATACAATATAATATCAACATGTGAATTGTTTTATAATTTTCACAATATAAACTAATATTCACAACATGAGTAAACATGGAATGATCTAAAAATATAAGGTTAGGCAAATATATTGGACATGATAGAGATGAGAAATATAAGCATTCCTCAAGTCGACACTAAAAGGTTCCCACCTGCATCACAAACACCTCAGTGTTTTTGAGCAAAGGCTGAAAAGGATTTTTATTGTGTGCTGCCTTTTTATTATGAGAAACTGTTTTGATAGTAACCTTGGAAGCATGCACACAAATGGACCAACTGTGCTGGTGGCATGCCAGGCAACAGGAGTGCTTACTTTAACTAAATGATCTAGCTGCATTTTAAAGTCTGATATGACTGGTTTGGTTTGGGAGAGAAAACTGTGGTCATAGGCCAGATGACTGAGGCGTCACTGACCCAAGATTAAGCAGGACATTAGCTTGTGCAAGTGCTTTGAAGCAGGTGCTGACTGTTACATTAAAAAGCTTATAAAAGAAAAGAAGCAGCGATTAATGAACAAAAATTGTGATTTTGGGTGTGTGACTGACTAAACATCCTGCTCTTCGGAAAAGAGCAGCCTTGTAAAAAGAGGTCCTAGTGTAAATGAGATAATGACAACAAAAGGTAAATCAATATTTACACTGGACTCTGTAGTGCGCTCTGCTCATTGCTCTGGCTTTTGTATGAAATTTACCTCAATACATTAGTTTTAACTGGACCTACAGCTTCATATAATCCCACCTGACACACATGAAGGCTCATTCAAGGCCCACATCAACAGCAAAGCAAAAGAGCAATATGTGTGGACACCCATCTATTCAGTGTTTGGATACCTGGTTAAATTACCTCTGCATCAATAAAGTATCTCCCTCTAATTTGCACAAAAATGTAATCTAATAATTATACAATAATTTTATATAATTTATTTAATACCTACAATTGCAATGGTCTGCAATAAGGAGGTTATTTTACACAAACAAAATGTACACACAGAAATCTAGAAAGCTTATAAAAGATGCAAACCTGCAAATACATGGTTGTTCGTGCAACTCCCACTACCAACACTGCCATTCAATATTCAATAAAATAAAAATTGCGCAGATAAATGAAGAGAGTGGTACCAAGAAGAGCATCTGGCACAAAGTCTACGCATAAATTGAATAATCAGTCTTTTACCGTACAATTTGTGCAGATCTCATGGGGAAGGAGAAGTTTAATGCATCGCTGTAGTGAGGAGGAAGTTGATTGGCAGCAACATAAAATGATCAAGAGTGCAATAACGCTCAGACACATTAACCCCAACACTGTTACCCTGTTACCGACACTGAAGACGTAATGACAGTTTCCTGACAAAGACTGGCTTTTCTTTTCACTCTGGGCCAAATGGTAAACAATGAAAACGCCGTCATAACACGTGCATGCGTTATTGCCTAGGCCGCTCCCATGTGATGAGCCATCTTTATTGCCTTTTCAACTGTTCCAATAAAGTCACTCCATAAAGGCCTCTCCATTACAAAGTATTATTTTACTCTCTGTAGCTTGCTTTACCTGTAAAATGTCATTACTTCTTGTGTATTAGAATCAATGCATGACTGCGTTAGGATTGAAAAATAAACAAAAAGAAAGCTCATTATTGTCTACAAGGTTTGGAAACCCATGGAATTGAATTACATTGACGTCTTATTTTTGTCATTCTTGCAAGGAGCAGTATCCATAACTTTAACTGTACTGAGAGTAGCAAAATGAAATTACTAGGCTTTTTCCATTATGTATTTTAAAGTTTGATTGTATGAGATGAGTGTCCATTATATAGTAGTAATAGTAGTAAAAGTATAACATCTTGGTGTGAAAGTCTGTTTGAAATCACTGACAAAACAAACATGAACAATTACAGGTTTGCTAGAACCACTACCGCAAATTAAACAAGACATCCTCATAACTCATTGCCTTTAAACTTGTACAGACAACTTAAAATAATGTGGTGTAGCTAGTTTCCTCCCACATACAAACTATCTCTGACTCATATCTCCACTGCATCAGCCAATTCATTTCGATTTTTTTTTTACATCCCACCTTTGCAAGACTCCCTCCAAAACACGCCCTTACTCATTGTGGAAAGGATTGTATTTATAAAAGGAAAAAAACAACAACTCCAAGTAGAAAAACCTTTATTCTATTCTCTCCCAAGCCATATTCAAACCATTTTTCAATCAATTCATCAAAAGTTATTTGCAAGGCACATTTAAAAGTGCTGAACAACATACAATAAGTCGCATTTACAGTGGAATCTGAGGTTAAATGCAAGTTCAGCCCACGTCAGTAATGCTTTCACGTGCTAATTCTCCATAAATATACAAAAGCATGTACACAACAAGTTGACACCTGATGCTATATGCAGTAGTTTCATTAGCAGGATGCAAACTAATTGTGTTGTGATAGAGCTCTGAAGGAGTGACTTAGAACGGAGAGCAAATAATAATAATACTACTCAAAGATGCTTTACAGATCACTATTCATTCACTTAATCAAATGGAGGGAAGTCTCAGAGCTTGAAAAACAAAAGGAAATTATTAATATTTTAATACATTGTTGTTCTTGTTGTTGTTGTCAAGAATATAGCATTTTCAAAACAGTAAAATTAAACATGGTGATCTAAATATGTGAAGTGGTAGCAGTTAATACCCCATAGAAAATACCCCCTCTTTAAAAAGACATACTCCTAACCGGCACTATAAGGCAAATTAAAGTTTTATTCACTTTGGCTGCCATACTACGACATATGCTAAGAATGGAGGCATAAAGAGTAAAAAAGGAGGTCGATTGAATGTACATTATCTAGATATAAACCTAAAGACTCACAAATCCAACTCTAAGCCTTTAATATGTACAGCCTTTAAAAACAAAGTGTGTAGATCTTTAAAGCATCTAACGCTCTCACTTTCTTTCCCATATCCACATCTATGCGCTTTATAAGACTCTCTCTCCTTCATCAAATATTCACAGTTGGTTCCATTAAACATTCACCACACAGCACTGCTACGTGTATCTGCCCTCCACCAATCAGCCTCCAGCGAGTGTACTAGAGCCCAGGGAAGGACTTAAAACAAAACAAAACCTACATAAACCACATACATTTTCTGTCTGCTTGACCTGACAAGGAGGCAGTTGAAGAGCACTGTGTGAGGGACTGGCAGTAGAGGCCAACATTTCAGCCTTACAACATTTTCACTAAAGGTAAAGCAGCCACGTTTCTCAATAATTCAATAGCAGGACAAATGCCGCCACGCTCTCCCTCTTCCTCCCTTTCCCTCTTTTTTGATGTGACCTTACCTGATACTTGAATAAAAATACACTGCCTAAGTGGATGACTCATAATTGTAGATAAAAATACTACTGGCATTATAGTAGACAGCTGACGTCACATATTTCTGACATACTTTCTCAAAGCATCTAACCCAAATAAGGAAGGTGTGATTTAAAGACATTTAGCTTAAAATGCTTACATAAGCTAAAGAGCCACCTAATGCAACTGAATGAAAACAAATTACCGTTTATGGCTATGACGGCCTCAAAGTTTGAAGCTTGCACAACCTGCCCTGGAATACACAGGCTGGTGTCATTCTGTTTCTGTAGTTACAATAATTGGATCCAGTATTTACAGTCTGGAATATAATAGACAGACTTTATGTTAAATTTCTGTGACTTCTAATTAATCGTGGTTGTCAGTGAATGTGACACGTTCATGTTTGGATGTAAGCACACAGTACATGTGAAGCCACATGAGCTATGGAGGCATAGGAGCTGACCTCACTGTCAGCCAATGTGCCCTCCCTGAGTCACAGAGCAGAGATTAAGCCCGCCTACGCAAGTGCACTCTCTCTCTAAAGTTCCCCTGACGTTAATCCACCCAGGAGCTTCTGCTGTGTCCTACGTTTACTAACATTGTGCATAAGATATAAGACACAACTCCAACATGGTTATATTAGCGTGCATATCAAGTTGGTGCAGAAAAAGAGCGAGTTTACATAATGAACATAGTGACTGGTAGGAAGGCTTTCTGTTACTACTGTGTTATGATGAGTGCATTCTGGCACATTCCCCCCCACTCGCTGCTTTGTCTCAGCTCAGCAGGCATGAGGAGGATGGCTGAGGCTGGAGAATATGGTCTTGATGTTTGTGAAAAACACACATTGGCAAAACTAAAGTGCTTCAGTTGTGAAGGGCTGTGTGAGGTGGAGATGACACAACAGCATGACCACTGCTTTTGCATATACCGCAGGTCGTAAAATTTGTGCACTTTCAAAATGGCTGTACATATTTTACACATACATATTTTACATATAATAAGCTCCACCTCTGTAGTATTTTTGCTCTTTGTTATTATAATATGCTGCAATATGTAAGCTACTGTGTCCAAGTAATTTCCCTTGTGGATCAATAAAGTTTGTCTAAGTCTAGTATTAGAGGTGAGTGGTTTCAGACCCCTGCTCCAGCTTGTCAGACAATTAACTATATGTCTAAATGAGGGATGTTTGTGAGATTATAATTTTGTTAGCATAACAAGGATAAAGATGAAAACAACATAATGAGAGAACAACATGAGCGTCGTAAAGCAAAAGGAGGATTTCAGTCTGCATCCTTCAGGGTGAAAAACAGACGCATCAGTCCAGAACTGGCCCCTGATGTGCAACACACATCATTACTCAACCTTTTGTGGCTACTAGGGCTGACACTGCAGAAGACTCAGCAAGGGCCAGGCTGCAACAAGCTCAAGACAGACACAGAGGTCATAGGCAAGCGACAAAAGGTGGCTTTGAAAAAATAGAACTATAGCATTGAAATAAATAAGGCAACACTTATTACACTGCTGTACAATATAGAATAAGTCATAATATATTAGAACATGCTATTAAATAAAGTATCATACAAAGTCCTGATAAATCAACAGCCTATATTTTTTCCACTGAAATGATCTTGGGTCTGGGGAAATATAACAAGTCTATGGAACATCTGATTACTTTTAACAGCCACATGGTGCACTGTGTCAGCTCGCATTGAGTCAAGGACTGTAATAGTACTGGGAGTAGCTTCACTCCTTACCTCTGGCTGAAAGTTTCTTTGTGTTAATTATTTTAGCAGCATACTCCTGACCAGTGGATTTCTTGACACATCGCCTGACAACAGAGAAGGCACCCCTGCAAGGAAAAACAAATCGATTAAACACTGACATTACAGGTCTCATCAAAGTTCTGTGTTATTAAGTGTCAGGATTTTACAAGCTGCCACCGTGCAAGAATCCCACACAAAAGAAGGGGTAAAGGAAGTTAATGCATAATTAATAGTGTCTGACATAGTGTCTTTGAGATGTGAGAAGAGGTCCTGGTTACTAGTGCGTGACAGGGGAGAGGGGCTTGTTGCATTGTCAAAGGACCTAGTCATTAGCTCAAAGGAGGAAATGTGAGCAGGGATCGAGTTAGGAGGTAGATCCAGAAATGGCCTTAACATTTAACTGTGTCAATCCTCATAATCATTCAAAGTCAGACGAGGCCATTTGTTTGTGAAACAGCTGCCACATTTTCCAACATCCTTTGGGGAATTTGTGCGGTCGTCATTATGCACTCTTATGACAATACGTTTGTTGTACGTAAATTACGCAATAATGCAAAAAATAAAAAACAAAAAAATAACCACGCATGGATCTGTGCGCTTCTCGTTTTGGTGCTTCACGAAAACCACCGTAGCCCGGGCAGATCTGCAGCCTGCTCAAATATGCACAAGCAGAACGGGAGACAGAGGATCCCACCAGCCAATAGGTTCCCACACGCTGCTCACTGACGTGTGCTAGTACCAGGATACACTGACAAACAAACTGCTCGTACAAGCGGGTGTTTCGTGTTTCTCGCCGTAAGAGCGAATACTACACTGCGGAAGTCCCCAAAGGTTAGAATACGCGCTCCTGTGGCGGACACGGCTGTGGATGTGCTCTTCCCTTCTCTGGGTCTGACAGCCTCTTGCGCCCTGTCAACGCCAAGTGAAGCCTCACAATGGCAGCAGCGCACACACGAAAACGTGCAGGACACACGCCACACACACACAAGAAAACACAGGAGCGAGCGGAGAGGGGAATGGTCGCTTACTTTCCGAGTTCCTCGTAGAGCTGATACTCGTCTGTAAATCTGGTCGAGGTTACTACTGTAGCCATGATGAGCCGAGGAGGGGAAAGGGGTGTATTGCCTCCTGTGCGCGCAGGTTTCGGGAGGAGAACGCGTGAAGGCAGCAGAGGGAAGAGCTTAGAGGAGGAGAGTGGGAGGAGGAGAGTAAAGGAAGGAAGAGAGGAAAGGGAGGAAGAGAGGAGGGCGGGAGGAGGAGAGAGGGAGGAGGAGG
>KN491877.1:541-36450 GCA_000787155.1 Scartelaos histophorus
AGAGGGAGACCTATAGTCGATACCCCCCCCCCTAACCACCCTGCTCCTGATGTGTTTTAATGTGTGCATAGAAAGTACTGCTACACCTGCTCGCATACACTAACACTAAACACACAAGCAACAACTTTCTTTGTCCTTTACAGCAGCAAATTAAGCCAATGGCAAGTTCACTCTGAATATACTGACGAGGCCAACTTCCCTTTTCCTGTGAAGCCTGTATTTGACTTCTTTTTTGCTTTTCAATTCAGTTATATCTATGTCTTTATTTATTTTTTAATAATAGGACAATTCAGAAATTTGCTAATGAAGAGTGTTGAGAGATACAATGCAAATCATTTTGGAGATATACAAAAATATAATAGTGAGAGAGGTTGATCTCTGAAGTGCACAACAGCCAAGACAAAAGAAAAAAGGATATGGACTGACTTTTTGTCATTTATAAGGACTCATAGTTGTGCGGAATTATTTTAATCCTGGGACATAGTAAAAAACTGCTTTATTAATCTGTTTGCTATAATGTTTCTTTTATTTGTGTTCATACAAATCTAAATTCATTCAAATTATATATCTCTCTAGTACAATTTCAGTAATAAAAAAATAGTTGAAAAAACATAAAATATTTTGAAAATGCAGTAAAACATTAAATGCATTTATTTTTATTAAAACAAATGTACAAAAAAGGTGATGCACAAAGCAGAGCTCAGAAGTGTAGTCGGTGAGGTGAGGCCATCATCAAACCTCAATGAGCATTGTAACATTGGAACAAGAAGTCAGTGGAGTGTGAAGACCCAGTACTGCACTGCTCCATCAGAGGCACCAGACAAAATAAAAGCAGTGGCCGTATGACACACAAGTGGGAACAACACCATAAACAAAAGTGTCTCAAAACTATAGAAATATTGTGGCTGTGCAATCGGACTGAAGTTAGAGACTGAACAAAAAGAAGATACATGTGTGAAAAAAGTGTTTGTAAAAATACTTGGGACTGATTTATTTGTTTTATTCTGACTCTAAAAGGAAGAGGAGTGATATTGTAGTAATAAAAGTAGTATTATAGTAATAAAAAAATAAAATGTATTTGTGTACAATTATTATATTCAATTTTTATATTTTTTCCACAGACTTAATTTGATATGTGACATAAAGGAAGAGAAACACAGGTAGGAAAGAAGCTGGGAGGTTGTGCTCTAGTGAAAAAGCTGGTCCTGGGCAGAGCAGAAGAGTGCACTCAGGGGAGGCTGGGAGAAAAGGGTTGAAAAGGTGGGAGGGGAGGAGAAGTGAGGAGAAGAGCAAGATAAAGTCTTTGGGGACTTAGCACACTACAGCAGGTCAGCGGTGAATTCTGCTTTCTTTCAAACGGATTTGTCTATACATGGACAGAGGGTATATGCAGCAGATACATGCCACTATATATATATGCGTATGTTTGGAGATGGATTGTATAAATCACATAAAGAGAAGGAAAAAGGTCATAGTGTTGAAAGTTACCAGAGGGGGGTATTTTGTGCAGGGAAATTGGTGTGTGACAGAGGAAATGTAAACTGGTCTTGTGAGGGTGCGACCTCTGCAGAGTGAAATAAAGAAGGAGACTAAGTGGTCAGAAAACACCCTATGGGAAGGACTTTGTGATGATGGTGGTTTAAAACTTATAACGGAAAGATAATGGTGCTAGAGCCTGTTAGAAGTCACTTCAGGGGTTAGACAAACACAATTTGTTTTAAGATTGAGAACTGTTATCTTTATTGTTATTAAATTATTACGAGGGGAAGAGTTATATTTGTGAAGTGCAGAGGCTGTAATTATAAGAGGTGGCCAATCACCAATAGTAGTAATGAAGTCATTTGAAAAGCAGGTGGGAATAATAATAATAATATAAGTAAAAGTTTGAATGTTAGCAGTAGAACTTATATAATAATTCATAATTATAATAATTTTGCCCGTGCCTGTTTTGGAAAATAATAAGTTTCATTTATGGATGGTATAAACCTCTAAAATAGAACATAAGGGGATGGCGCTTCTAAGTGTCCGATGTGGTGACAGGAGCTGAAAGAGTCTAAGAGCTGCCACCTGCTGGTCACAGGGCAGAATACAGCAGCTGCTCTCAAAAGGAGAGAGAGGAAAAGCGTTCACAGCGGCATCCACTCACCAGAGGAGAGAAGCATCTTACAAAAAGAATCAAATGGTAAATTTTAATATAAGCCTATAATTCATGTAACAAATAATGCAATTTAAATCACGTATGCTTTTGCAAATCCAAAGACCAAAATGATGACATTATAGCTGTGGCCTTGTTGAGGTATAAATCGACAAATGTAAATGTAACATTCTCATGTGCAGCAGCCCATTAACGCAGAACTAAAGAGTCCATAAAGCGACAAGCAGAGCCTTAACAGTCGACTGGGCCCAGTCACAGCTTATCAATGCTGCGACATTTAAACACTGGACATTACTCCAGCTCCATGCAAAAGCCAATGCAATTTAATACCACTTAGGCCTCTTACCTCACACACTGCTACTTGATAAGCACGGCCCATTTAAAATACACAGTGTATCACAGATATATGACCTTTGCTTTACGATAAGTGCAAAGCAAATATGTGCAAATTATTATCAAAAACAATATGAATTTTTTTGACTGACCATAGCACAATGTGATGCTATGATTTCAAACAAAAAACAACAACAAAACTAGTCTGGTAGCAATATATCTAAAATTATACAAATACAACTTGAACATCTTGACATTTCATCTATTCATCACCGAAAGGTTTCTGCTGCTGTACCTAATTCACACAGTTTTTTCATGTGCACATGTCATTGTTTGCTATTTGGCCTGAACACAAGCAGCAGATTTCAGTCATAAACAAGTTTGATCTTTCACAGCTTTGATCTTAATCATAAAAAAGACATAAGGCCTGAACTTTTCCAATCCAAATATTTTGCATATTCCTCAATTTCTTGACCTGAAATAGCTGAATGTGCACAATGGCTGGTAAAGTGAAGTCCCTCAGTCGTCTGTGACGGCCACAACAGTGACTTTATCCACAGTTCTCACAGACACAGGCTACGGGTCGGACTTGTGTTTTGGTGTTGAATTGATTTTCTCTTCAAATAGGATTATTTAGCTTCTCTTGTTCTCCATTCCAAGCGTTCCTATTTCATTTGTTCAGGATCGGGTCACTGGGAGAATCCTGATGGGCCAGAGATGTTGGGAATACAAAGAGGACAGATAAAGGACGGCAAACTTACCATGAATACAAAATATATGTTATTACACGCATATGGTGCAGTTATAGTTTCCTGATTTGCTCTAATAGAATGATGATTATTTAGGTATCTGTTACTCAATGACTAAAATGTGAGTTGCCATATTCTGTTTTGGCAGATACAGGCTCTTGTAACATTGTCTAGACAGCGGCTGATTCAAAACATGAGTATGAGTAAAAATGCCTTGTTATAGTACTGTGGTGGTTTGTATGAAGCAATTACTTGAATATGTTTTGTAACTTTGCCTACCTCTACCTGTCCATGGTGTGTTGACTATCAGCAGACCACCCACACAGCCCCAGTATCTCCCCGTGATGACTTGCCCCTCTTTAAACACTCTTCACTCCTCTCCTCTCAAATATTCCACTATAGCACTCAGCCCTATCCCCTCTCCCCTATCTGCTGTCCAGCGCAGGACCCCCCACACCAGTGCCAGATTGCCGCGCCGCTATCATCATCCCCTCCTCTCGGCTCCAATCCCCTGGTCACTCTTTAGGTTTCAAACTGCATTTGGCTGATCTATAGGGCAGCCCCTGGTAAATGGCTCTGAAGTGGTGTGGACAGTTGTAGACAGCTTGTTGGAAGGCCAGCTGCCACACATCCCACTTATTTATTCATCTCTACATTGATTAATGGAGAGAGGGGTCGCAGGTCAACCTTTTATTGTAGAAAGAGCTTGACCCAAACGACAAATAAATACCGTGTTTTTTTCTCCGCGCTCTGATACCCGACTCTTGTTTGGACTCGAGTGTCAATAGTTAAATGGGCCTGAAGTCAGATCAGTCATTTTAGGACTATGGGTTTAACAGCGGTGCGCTTTGTCCAACAACTCAGCATGTGTTACTGATGGTTTTATGGGACGTTTATGGACACGGGAGAATGTTGTTTACAAGTCCCACAGAATTTAAACCACGTCACATGCATCATTTTCACTGTTGCACAAATTTAAAAAGTCATATATGTATACTACATTGTTATTTATTACAATATATAGTTTAGTTAAATACTGTACTTTGAATTAACTAATAAATTCAATTCAATTCAATAATATTTATTTAATTCATTAAAACATAACAAGTCAATGGAACATATTTGCAGACAGTATTACAGATTTGGTACAATTTTGGCACCTGAAAGGGCACAGAAAGAAGCAAAAGCTGATAATATCTGCCCCTTATCAACTCTTATTCACTTCCAGTGTGTTGCGCTGTTACATTACACAAAATCAAACACAGATGTACAGATTCCTTAAAAAATCATCCTGTCACAGCAGTTTTATACTTTCTTAATAATGATAATTTCAAGCTTTTCTTAAACATATAGATGGACTTGGATTCTTTAATATTAGTTTCAAGACTGTTCAAGTTATAAAACATAACTTTTTATCACTATTTTTATAGGTTACTGCATAGTCAAAGGCATAACAGTGTCTACAGATTTATCCCGGCTTGAGATTGGCGCAAATTGTGACTTTATTTAACCAAGCAAAAAGCAAACATGCATAATTCTTCATCAACTGGACAGAAAACTATCAGATATAATCTTTAGCTGATTTGCATGCAACTAGCACAGCATAAGAGAACATGAGAACAATGGTGTATAGCTGACCGTCGCTATTGTTATTACACTTGATAGCGTGTACGACATGGACGTTCTGGACACAAAGAGCAGACGCAGGCCGGTAAATATTTGTATTTGAGCTTACAGTGCGCAGCCTGTCAACACCACGGGAAAGAATCCACAACCCGAGTGACCCCCGCGCCCAACATCACAGCGCTCTGATTGGCAGTAATGCTATTTAATCAAATGTCAAACAGCGCAGGTTGGTCATACACAAGTGAACCTTTGAATTGCTGCTTCGCTGGAATTTATGTGAACCAAACAAAATCCTGAACGGCGCACAAACCAACGCACACGCCCGGGCACTCCACCGAACAAGTCAATAATGTTGATATCACCAACACTTTTCTCTCC
This sequence comes from Scartelaos histophorus, assembly GCA_000787155.1. Lineage (NCBI taxonomy): Eukaryota > Metazoa > Chordata > Actinopteri > Gobiiformes > Gobiidae > Scartelaos > Scartelaos histophorus. Next base: position 5,783 of record KN491877.1, read on the forward strand.
ATTGTGTGAAGGGGAAACAGGGGGAAAGTCATAGCTTCAACGTCTTGTTTATGTACTTGTCATTTACTGCAGGCCTGCGTTATATCGAAGGAAACATTTCACAAAACTCCCTTGCCATTTCAGAAATAATTGGCCAGTTCTTGCGCTGCTGAGCCAGTTGGTTGATTTTTTTTTTTCCCTGCCAGATCGCTCCAGCTCTCTTTACTGCTGACAGCGTGACAGCGAGAGGATGTCAGCAACAATAGACAGAAATGTTGTGAGAGTGATTGAGATTTCACTTTTACACCGGACACAACAGCAAATACCAAAGGCGGCTGTTTGCTACAACCTTGTCTCGAGAATGAGAAGAGTGTGTGCAAATGTGAGCGTGTTTTTGCAAGTAAATAGATTTTTTTTTTTTTTGTAGATTGCTCTTCAGTGCATGCTCACAAGTAAGTACATCACAAAGGTTTACTTAAAGGAGCTTTGAGCCGCGGTAGAATATTGTTTCCTCATCAAAAACATACTCGGAGTTGTGTTTTCCTTCATTCACACATTTTTGAGTTACCCTTTAGTATTAGTCTGTCAACATCTCCACACCTCAGAATGCTCTGTTCCACCTTGTGATGTCAGGTTTTGTGTGTTAAATGTGTGTAAATAAAACAAAACCAACTCCAGGTATGTTTTTGATGATAAAATAGCATTATTATCTCAATCAGAAAACTGCATAATATGTTAATGCAGTAAATATTATTGGCAGTAGTAACAAAAATACAAAATACGTAATAGTTTCACTTTCACTGCTCCATCAGACTGACATACTATTGTGTGCCAGTTCCATGCCTGGATAAATGAAGAATGCATTTGTGAGGGCATCTGGAATATGCAAATCACTGTTAAATAAATACAAGAGGGAGGATAAGTTGTGCTGAACTCCAGGCTTTTTGGTTGACTTCTGTCCTCATGTTCAGTGAAGTCAAAGTCACATGCCACAGAAGTGCTGAGCTCAGGAGCAAATTAGAACCAAGTGGTTTGGAGCATGTTTTGCTTTCTTCCCAAGGCCCACTTCTTTCATTATCTACTCATTTGTTCCTGTCCCCAAAGTGGCTCATACAGCGCTGCACACCCATTTTCAATCATTGAAACTGTCACTAAAAATTAATTCAAAACACAGAAAACGGAAAGGTCTGTCCTCACCTGCGCAGCTACCAGAGCTGAGAAAATGAAACTAAAGCCCTGACTTATGATTTTAAAAGTTTTAAATCAAACAGCACTCTGTAATCGACAAAGTACTTTATATATCACAACCTGACCAAACGTGGTAACACATCCTCCATCCCTGAGTGTTGGAATGGTCATAGTGGGAAACTGGCAGTCACTCTTCTGTCAGTCTGCCCCAGACAAGCTATGGCTACAGTGTAATATCAGATGTAATATCAGTAAAACTTGATCATACTTATTTAAGACAATTAAATGTAATATCTGTATATCATTATATATGAGGAGTGACAGTAGCTTAGTTGATTGAGTGTTTATCTATTTATCTGAAGGTTCTCAACATAAACACCATTATTTGAGCAGTCGATCCACCGGCCCACAGGTTGGCGATGCAATTTTAGCTCTCACGTGCTGTTGTTGTGTCTTTGAGCAAGACACTTAATCCACCTCGCTCCCAGTGTCTGCGCACACATATTCAAAGTGCCTTGAAGGTGAAAACGTGCTATATAATAATGTTATTTATGGTATTTTCATCAGCAGACAACCACTCCTGCTTGTTTTTCATAGTTTTAATACTGCTCAATATCCACGTTATCGTTTCAGGACTAACTCTGTGATGCTTACACCTAAAATCTATAGTCTATATACTTTTTATTATTTTATTATTGTAAGAATTCTTCATGCCAATTTGCACGATTGCTATCACTTTATTAACCCCCACTTGTATTATGCTGTTTATACATTTAACATTCTACAATTCAACATAAAAAGCCAGAATTCGCCGCAGACACACACACACACACACACACACGCACACACTCACACACGCACACACGCACACGCACGCACACACACACACACACACACACACACACACACACACACACACACACACACACACACACACACACACACACACACACACACACGCACACACCTACACACACACAGCCTTACACCCAGTATTTAGTCCCATCTAAAAGCCAAGGAGTTAAATGGCTGTGTCAGTGGCCCTCAACCAGCAGTAATAAAATACCTCCAGTGTGCATTCTGATCAATGGAGGAGAGACGAAGACAAGCTGCCAGGGTTAATGGGCCCCACTCCACTTAAATACCATACCAGAGACTCTGGGGAGAGAGAGGGGGAGAGTGGGCGGGTGGGCGAGACAGGCCAGGCACAAGAACCGACTGGAAGATGGAGGAAAAATGGATAGAGGATGATACTAAACGCTACGGACTCAATAATTCAAGACGGATTCCAAATGGCAGTGTAAATGATTTGATAAAATGTTTAAATTTTAGTTAAGTCCGTGCAATTTCCAACCCAATTATAGCATAAATATACAATTTGTCCGCTTGTGCGCAACAGTGTCTCGTGTCAGGGTGCATTACGGTACAGTGCACAATTTCACTGCTCTTAAAGTAAGCCGTGTGTTGGCTTTCTGCAGCTGGAGGCAATTGAGTGTCACTTGAAGGGATTTCCTCTCATTGGATTGCCAATAATATTCACAGTTTGAGCAGTGGGACATGGCAGAGGGTTTTAGCTGCATGGGGGACGCTGACAACATAAGCTACATTTTAGGGTTTCTGGGATCTTAAACCATTTCAGCTCAGAAGATTTTTATTTATTTTTGTGTATTTTTGAGTAACATTTAGTCCACATAGATTTATTATTTTACTATATTGAAAATGTTATAGACATAGGGTCCATGTTTCAAATGACAGTTTCTCTGATCATGTGACCCTGCAGATCCATCTCATACCTCAGCTGCAGAAAGTTTTACAATCTGACTTGATTGGAAGCAGTATTATGCTATTTTGAATGAAAATCTATTTGATTGACATAAAAGAACACAAGTGATCTCGCATTTGGTGTAGAATATGTTTTGTGAATTGCAGTTCAGCAAAATATTTACTGTAGTTCATTCAAAAATCATAGAAATAATTACCAAAGTCAAGTGAATCATCTTTGAACACTGATAACAATATGATCAGTATTATAACGACTACTCAGTATTATAAGCAATGACAATGTAAAAATATTAGATTAAATGTTCCCAGAAAATGTACATTTACTCAAAAGTAAAAGTTGGAACATAGCAACCCGACCATCATCTGAAGCATGCGGCGCTTCTGTTTGAACTCGGGTTCAATGGTGGATCTGTGTATCTGTGGCCTCTTTTTCTATAGGCACAAAGTGGGGCCCGGCTGCATCAGGGGTAAAAGCAGCGGGCAAATTAAATCAATGGGATCCCCACTGGCAGATGGCTCACTTTAACACTCAGTTAGCCTTTAGATAATTGAGGCGTTGACTGTGCTTTGGCCGTAAAAAGAAAAAAAGAAAACGCATGGCTTGTTTATATGTTTCAGCAGAACAGATCAGCAGAGGTTAAATAAATGAAATCCCATTTGTCAGAGAGAGAGAAACCCCCGGTAATAATAAATGCCCTGGCACAGCCCTCCCCTCTGCAAACAACGCGCTGTTTGGCCTCATAAATAGGGAAGGAGAGGAGAGATGTTCCCCACTCACCCCAGACAGCGGCCACAACAACACCGTGCCACTGATACGCCGGTCCTGGCTAATGGAACGCCCCTGCCTTCGCCTGCTCGCCGCTTGTTTTTGGGCCCTCCTCCCTCCTGCATGCGCTGTGATAAGTAGCAAACCAGCGAAGCCTGTAATTACAATCTTACCGAGGAACCCTGGCCCAATCTGTGTATAAATCTCGCCATCCAATTACAAGATGTAATAATTTTGCAGTCAAGCTGGTAATGAGGTCTAATACTCATGCATGTGATAATCCCCCCTGGATGCTGACTCTATCAGATGTTAGCTTTGTAATTATACTGGCAGAAAATCATTATTTCATGTTCAGCAGAAAAATGAGCTTGGTGGGGGGAAGTTAATTTTCTCTATGCTCTGTGAAGCATGGACTAAATTTTAATGATCTAATCATTACCCTGACGATCCGCGCCTGCAATTGACCCATGTTACTAGTGTGAGGCAACGTTTAAAAGTCCCTGATATGCAGTAAAGCCTGCCAGGTAGGAGCCTTTCTATTTAGTAATTATGCCACAATAAAACTATTATGCTAATGATACCCAAATCGATATCTTTATTCCGCAGTGCCATTTAACTGTTTCATGCAACATAAATTACAAATTTAACTGTACGCTGTTAACATTTCCACGTTATTGGGTTGTCTTCTATTCTTTTCGAAAGCCAGTGTGTGTCTCTAGGAGCTTGTCCTTTAGTGGGGCGCCTATGAGCAAGACAAAATGTTGTGTATATGTTTTTATTCATGTCTTTCTCCACCTGTACACAGCTGAGCATCCTCTTACTACTACAGACATTTGTATATAGTCTTTTCTCTTCTACTTTTACTCTTACTCCACGTCACTTACTAGTGACATGTGACTATTCATTTCATTCAGTAAAACAAAAAACTGTTTACAGTGTCTAAATCACAGGAATGCTTCTATAAGGACATATGTTCTGTTACGTTACAAATATATCTGTACTTTTGACAGTATATCTAGAAGATAATAACATGATTTCTACTCCTTGTAGTTATTGTTCCATTCATAATGCCATCAGATGTGTAGCTTTTGGAGAGAGTTGGGGTTATACAGGTGAGCACAGGGTGCCGTAGAGCAGGCGCAGTGCAGTGATAAAACCAGAACAAGACAACAGGATGCTCTGAACACGACAGCGGGCGACAGCAGCCTGAGCAGCAGTGCACTGTCAGTGAGAGGAAGCGGCTGGGCGCTGATAACATCGGAGCACAGCTGTCCACAGGTCAGGGCTGCTGCAGACACAGATATGGGCCTAATACAAATGATTGATTATAGTGCGATGCCCCATGCTGTCTGAAACATAAGGAATTATTAAATACATGATCAGTGTCTTTCAAAAGTTGTTTGGATACATATGAAGGTTTTGTATGCAGAGGGCAAAGGTTAGGCTTTCTGATGGTGTCTGATTGTGAACGGCGCTAAATGTCAAATTATAAAGTGTTATCTTATAGGGTTGATTTCAAACAAAAACACAGCTTGCATAGGAAGTGACAACAGCCTCAGTGCAGTGATACAGACCACTGATATTGTTTTCTGCTCTCCTTTATGTTTCTATACAATGTTTTTGTCGTGACACTTTCAAGCTAGTTTTATCTATTTGACAGCAATACCAAACTATTTAATATTCCACGTTCCACTTTTCCCGTTATCACTTTGTAAATACCAAGTGGATGTGTATGACACTGAATTTATCTCCTCTTAGTAGAAATAGTCTGTGTTTGATACAATCTGTACATGGCCTTTTTTAGTTGTTTTTATGCAAGTTGATATTAAAGGATCCACGGTGCTATTCCCAATGCATGGCTTGAGACAACAGTGCATAAAATCAGGCTTATCACACATTTGATATGCAAAAATGTAAAGAGTGTGGAGGCTGCACGGTGCCCTTGACACAGTGGCTCAGCACATGCACAGGCAACAATCTAAGCAGATTATGGTTCTGTATGTGGTCCCAGAGTACTGCTGCCTGAATCAGCATGCACTGCGCACCGGGCTGTGCCTAACCTTTTTCTAACATGATGGATGTGTATTCTAGCACAAAGTGATAAGGGTCATTATTTGATGATCATCCATCCAGTGTATAGCATACAATTATAAGCTCCAGCAAATCAGGTGTAATAACAGCAGCATGGAACCATACATGGAGGAAGAGTAAACACTTTAAAATACTTTTACTGATGCTTCATCTTTAGGTTGACTGTTTCACAAAAATATTCAACAAAAATGTAAATTGTTTAATCATTGATAACAACGGCATTAACATTTCTACCAACCATTTTTTAATTCATAAAAACATTAACATATTTATTAACATTAATGATTAATTCATTTATCAGGATATGTGTATATACAAATATGAGATAAGATTAGTTATGGTCTTTTGTTATGGAGTTACAAAGACAATACCAAACCTTTATGAATCATCTTTATGGTTGATGTTGAGGATTATCGACCCTATCTCGCAATACAGATAGTATTCTGATTGAAAAAGTGCTCAGGTTTAGACATGTTACTTAGATAATAGGTCAAGAATGTCAAGTTAACTTGGTTAAATGGTGAAGTGCATCCGTACATATAGAAACCCATGTGAAATGAATGATTGGATATTGTGGTTTCAGAAGGTGGCGTCTTTGCAGTGCTCTTCTCTCTCCATCTTTCCCTGTGCTGCCATTATATGTATTATCTTTATGCTGGCCCATCTCCGGACACAAACGCCTCTTGTTTCGCCATTTTAAAGCGATCTAATCAGCAGTGTGTTCAACAAGAGTGGATCTTTTATGCATTGGGTGTTAGGACAAGCAAATCACCGCTGTAGATCAAGCGAATAAACAACTCCGCCCTGATTCAATTACAACAGCTGGGCCCTGGCCGCTTTTATCTGCCGTCGACATCGTTTCAATCAAAATGTAAAATAATCCAATCCAAGAGATGCAATAGAGGAGATAGGATACAGACTGCTGAGTTTAGTTGTTTTATTAAAAAAATACATGGCGTCGTTGCATTTTCTCCATTGCTGCTCTCTTTCTTTCTGACAGCTATCAAGAAGTTCCCATTCCCGAACTCTATTACCTTGTGTAATAGCATTCAAAGGCGGAATGAAAGGGAAGGAGAGGATGAGATTGGTCGGGCTATATTTTTATTACTGTTTTCCACACTAGTGCACTTTTATTTGTTTAATTAATGCAAGCATCAAATTCTTCTTGTACTGTCGTCAACTCTGTCGGCCATTGTCAGCCGGTGCAGTTACTGTGTTAAGATCATAGTCTGAAGGGAATGGAGAAGTCATGCAATCCCATATTAATAGCGGGTTAATGTAAATGTTTTCATACTAAGTTATGGATTTGACGGCAATAGGATACAGGCCACTGCACTTTAGCCCCTTTTAATTAAGCTAGCAGGATGCGCGGCGGAAGAGATTTGAAACAATCGCCGTAGAAAGGACGAAGGAGAGGAGTGATTTCTCTCAATAATAATGTTGGAGGAAATTGAATGTAGTAGAATGTAGAACAATGTTAATAATGCAGCCTGTTCTATCTACAACAATGTAATCTAATAAAAAGCAATTAATGTAGGACACAGGCCACTGCACTTTTTACTCATTTAATTACCGTATTTGCAAGGAGTAGAAAATAAAGCGCTAATAAAGTATTACACCTCCTCCATTGTTTTTGGGCGCACGAATGGGCAACGATGCACAAACTACTCCATTCTGGATGAAGAGAGGCCATTTTGAAAATCTGTGAACTTAATATATTTTTCCTATGAATTTTATGTACTAATGAAAATAAATTAATCAATAAGTAAAAGTAATGTGTAAATATTTGTCCAGGCGCACAGTTAATTTAGATCATCTATATTCTGTATTAGTAAAACTGCTACTGATAAAAGTTATGAGCAGCTCCTGGGTTTACTTATACAGAATTGGACTGTATGTGGAATGTTTTCTCTTTGGTTAAAAGGATTTTCTCGGAGTATTCTGGTTTCCCCAATCAAACTAAAATGCAGACAAATACCTAATCCTCCAGCTAGGTACTCCTGACCAGGATCCTAGCTCAAGATATTATGCACAATGTTCCCAAAATGCTGCACCATGGTCAGTCACAGCTCCAAACAGGCTGTTCCAGTAGCATTGAAAATTATCCTGTAGGACTAAAAGGTGTATTTCAGTTATTGTATATCAAACTAAGTGCAATATTTAAATGTGAATAACAGGGGTGTTGCGCCAAATTCTGCGCCATTGGTATAAATCATCTTAGTGGGCCTACATATTACTAAATACTACATGTTGTCTGATGAAAAATACATATTAGAAAACTTTGTGAGGGGCCCCTCTTTGCACTGGGCCCTGGGTAAACCTTAACACCCTTAACACCCTTGGACCGACGTCCCTGAATAGTTCTTGCAAAAATGATACGTGTCATTTCAAAAAAATCATACAATTACGATTTATAAATGTATATAAAAGTATAATCTATTTTAGTGCAATACAAATCCATCCATCTGTTCTACTTATGTTCTACTTATTTGTATTGATAATAAAGCAGTAACAGCAAAAAGACAAAAAATAAAATCCACATTTTTCAAAACAGAGACACCTGTTCTTACAAATGACCCGCTCAGTTTATCATTTCCTTTTCTCTCGGGGTGTATTTGCTTTCTCTTGCTGCGTGTAGAATATGCAACTAATAAACTTGTGCTACACAGAAAAATCTCTTAACTCTTAATTCCAACTTCAGCTCTGGCATATACAATTTGTTGATACTGATTTATGCATCTTTGAATGAAACAGAAACAAGTGCGACTTCGCCCACCCCGCTGACATTTGCGGCTCTGTACCTGCAAGTATTGACTAATGGCACATCAGTAATATTATGCATAAAACTCCCCTTTTTATTGAAATGTCCCCCTCCCGGTTGCCTCCTCTTTTACACAGTATTGTAAAGCTTATAGAGGTTTAAGGAGAAAGCAGGGAGGTGTACACTGGCGTTATTCTAGGCCGCTCACACCAAACAAGCATTTTATAATTCATCACTTGGCCATGACAGATGAGACCTGCTGGAGAATATTAGAAAATGTCTCAAATCTCATATATATGCTAATGGTATGCTCAGACTGGCTTCGATAGTATAGGCCACTTTTTGAATCTCTTGCTACTACTAGAAGCACTGAGTAAAAGTGGAGGAGACAAGTCATTGCACTTCAATAATTTATGATCAAACATCTTAGTTTGAGTAGCTGAATGGACATAAGGTAGTGGGAGGAGAGGTTATCGCGTATAACACTGAAGTGGCAATGGAATAAAGATGTAATTGAACAAATGTAAGTCTCACTCATCCTTCTTGTCAAGTCTGAGTTTGTTAAAGTTCACTTAAATGAAAGAGAGTTGCAAAAATGCGCTTTAATTAGGGAGTACTGCAATATAAAACGTCAGATGCACACAAATTATTCCTTTTATCTGGGTTTGCTTACATCTGTAGTAGAAAGTGGAGTAAACTGAAGTACCATATTTTTCGGGCTATAAAATGCACCGGATTATAAGGCGCAGTAAGCGAACAAGTTATAACGGGTTTTAGTGCACACGCTTTGCGTTAAGGCGTGCGCACGAGTTATCAAAAGTGAGTGAATGTCTTAAAACGCGATTTATATCCAAAATGTGCGTATTAATATCTTGTGCACACGCCTTATAATTCGTTCCCATGCTTATTATTTTATATTCACCACGTCCCTTTTACGGTTCCGTACAGTCGCCCTATATGTCGCCAACATATTACTCCTCCTGACTCGCCCAGTAATACGTTATTAGACTAATGTTACAACATAAAATCGGTTGGAGGTTAAACACAACCAAAGGTCACACATAAGGCCACTGGATTATAAGGCCACTGTTGATTTTTGAGAAAATGTCATGATTTTAGATGCGCCTTATAGTCCGAAAAATACGGTAATTCAAAAGTTGTAAGAAGCATCAGGCTGCAGTTCTAATGTAAGATCTTAGTAAGTATCGTGACAGTACAGTCCATTCTAGTCTAGTCAAGTCCGGTCTGGCTTTGCTTCCATTGTAGGGAGTATTATACCTCTAGGCTAAGATAATAAAGACTGAGCTGGCAATCTTTATTTGTCAAATGAAATTATCTAAATTGCTGTTTTCTTTAACCACAGGTGAACCCAGTAGAATTTAACAGTAAAATTCACACAAATAAAACTAAATCCATCATATATTTTAGTAATAGGAATGGTCAGTACATTTTGCACTTTGGGTTTGTATGAAGCCAATTTCAAACGCAGTAAGGCCATTATACCTCATAGTATTAATATCATAATATCATATCATATAAAGTGTTTTTCAGATGATTGTTTGTCTTTCCACCCATTTGTACTCACAGCCAACGCAGTCACATTTTTTTCTCCTCCGTATCAATACAAGGGTAATTGTTCATTTCACACTGCTGCTCATTGACCATGTTTGTTTGTCCTGATTTATTTGGATTGCCAGTTTTATTTTTCCCCGTTCCTCGCCTTCACTCGTCTCGTCCTTCCCGTTGAGAAGACTTGCCTTGTTGTATAACTGACAACACTGACACTAAATTATTACACGTCATTACACTTTGTAAATCACAATTTAGCCGGGCTGAGGGAGCGCACTCTCCGGTGTGTGCTGGGTAATGAATACTGTCTCCTTCATTTTATATCCACAGTCTCACTTCTCCAGACGGGATTGAGAGCGTCTACTGGTACTTGACGTGTTCTTTTTATGTCGTCCACTATGCTGTTTGTTACATGACGGATAATCTCAAAATGGCATCTGATTTAATATGTATTATGTATATTCATGATCAGTTGTGTATAGATTGTGGATTGGAAGGATATTTAAACTATTCTCTCAACTGTATATAGCAAACGTTTGGTTTCTCTGCCCTGTTTTGACGTATCTTTATTGTGACAACCTTTGTACAATGACCCCAGTGTGACCTGCTCCAAATGTTAATCAGTGTTATTAAGCTAAACGTATAAATGATTAGAGTCTAGTTTAATTATCTGAAGACTTTATTAGAAAATAACTTGAACATAATAGACTGATCCTTTATCTGGGCTCTCTCATCTGGTCTCAATGCTCTTTACTTAACATGCAGGCCTCCCTCTGCCCGCTCCAATGTGCCTCTGTGGGGGAATGATGATGAATCGTTTAGCTGCGAGGAAGCAAAATATATCAAGTCCGACTGAGTTTAGGGAATTGGCTAAGTACTCCTGCACCTCATAATCGCTTTGAGCCTGGATGGGAGGACCTCTTCATTTAGAAAGTAGCCATTGATTAATGCTCTTTTAACAGGACGAGGCAGGGAAAGATGGAGAGGCAATATAACCAAAAGGGACTATATTTTGCTGTGGCTGTGGTCGAAGTAGTGACGTTCAGGGGGACTTCTGGCAGTGTAATTGTGGTGGTAGAGGTGGGAGCGTCTCACCAGTCAGATCTTCATGGCTATAAATCATTGCAGTTTAGCCTCTCTTTGACACCAATTGCCGCCTGTCCCTAAAGCCTACATAAGCTCCTGTAGGTTGGAGCAGAGCGCCTTAAATTGGTCTTGTCTGACAAGCAGCTGAGCAGATCCTGAGGTGGATTAGATGCAATGATTCCATAAAAGACCAAATAAAATAAAATAAAAAATGAAATGTTGCAGATAAAAATGTGGGGTTTTTTTTCATTATTTAGAGCACAATAATGATTTATTATATGTACAAATTATTATGAAAAAACAGTCCAAATTCAATACACATGTTAATATGCAGAGCACCACACATCACATCATATTTTAAATGTTTTTTTTCAATTGACCAGAGCTGTATTTGGCAGTGCTGTTTCATAGGACTAAGCAAATATTAAAATTGTATTAAATTTGTGATTCTTAATCAAAATATATATGTATATAATAAATATTGTACAATAAATGTATTTTATTGTATAAAATAGTGTTTTGTGGTGTTGCTGCAGTGAATAAATAAACGTCTTTGCAGCATTTTCCCATCTGAAATATTGTGCATAGCAGTAAAAGTTCTCCTGAAGTCCCTCGTCTGGCTCAGGTCACACACTGTCAGTCTGGGGTCACAAAGGGAAGTGTCTCTTCTGCTACTGTCGCTGGACTTAGGCACCTCTGATCTCATTAGGACTCAATAATTAGACCATGTCACTTCTCATCACAGGGACAGAGACTCAAGCTCTAACTCTGGCTCGCAATCTTCAGGTCCAGTGCTGCAAAGTTATAATTGAATAGAGATATAGTAATATATAAAGTATAGTGGGGAAAGAATATGTGCACTCACATATCTGAAGGTGATCTAAACAATGATTTATTGTTTTACTATATAAAATGCAGTGATGGTAGAAGTACTAATTTCTCAAATAAAAGCACTGATACCAGAGCAAAGAAATATTCAATTAAAAGTATCATATGAAAAAATCAACTTAAGTAAAAGTGTTAAAATATCTATTTGAACATGTAAAAAGCGGAAATATTTCACGCAGATTTTGAGATCTGATTAAGCTTAAAATTAATTGATTTTTGGGTTAAATTTTGTTCAATAGAAACAATTAAATTAACAATTAAATAAAAATTGTTTCCTGTTGTTTTCCTACCTGTTTTTATTGGTTTGCTAGTTTTGTTTGCTTAAATTATGTACAGAAAAATAAACCCCTCAGCCTTTTTAGTAACCGTAAAAAAATTTTTGTCTTGTTTTAAAATATATAGTCCTGTTTTAAAATACAGTGGAGCAGAAAGTACAGATTCCTGCCCTCAAATGTAGCTAAGTAAAGAAAAAAAAACTGGTTATGGTTAGGGTTAGTATTCAAGTAAAGTACAAATACCTTAAATGTATACTTGAGTATAGTTCTTTCTTCTTACTTAAAAATAGAAGCATCAAAGTAGGATTTTGAGTCATATTTGCGTAATTGATTGCTAATTGTATTGTTATTAGAAGTGGTTTATTTTGTCTAGATAATTAGTTAGTAGAGAAATGTAAATATTCATTCTTCCTTGATCACTCACATTTAGTTTACATTTTTGTATTTGTTCTATAGAAACCAAAAATGACTTGCTTGTGAATGACTTTATTGAATGTTTTTTACTGACTGGACAGGAGGATGCTATGGCTTGCACAGAAATCATATATGCCTGAAGGAAAGAGGTCTTATGAAAGCTATTGTCACTCCAACCGGGAGCACCAGGGCTTTTTTTTGAAAATCTAAACATCAATTTGAATTGTTATTGTCTGTGATGGTGCATGCAGAATAAAAGGCTGTTATTTATTCCAAAAAGATACACAGTGTTGACCATGTTCCACTTCAGTAGAGGATGATGCGCTGAGCCAATGAGGTGACATTTTGAAATCTATTTTTCTAAAGGTAAAACTTTCCAGTGCTTGTCTCTTTCACAGTGCGCTGCTCCCAGATTGACAGGTAGCTCTCCGGGTTTGCGAGGAGGCTTTGAAAGGAAATTTGCTTGGCCGACTTCTTTTTTTTATTTTTTCTTCACCTGCAGCAGCGAGATGGCCCGGTGAGTGGGAGAGACGCGGGGGACCAGACTTGAAAATGGCAGTGTCAATTAAATATCACTTTCAATTTCCTTGTTTTATGATCCCCGGGCTACTAAGCACCAATAATCCCCCCTCAGCAGGCCCTCCTACCTTGTCTTGAGGAAGATTGATTACACTTGTCGCCTCCTATAAAAAAGACATTTACATGAAAATAAGAAAACAACTTCTTTGTTTGCATGGAAGTGAATCAAGGAAAAAAAAAGCAATTCCCAATTTGATTTTCATACAAAGGCGAAGGCAGATAACAATCTCGAGGCGTCTCATCTGAGTGAGTTTTGGAGGTAGAGCAGAGACGGGGGGCATAGGCGTATGTAGATTGAATAAAGCTAGCAAATTATTTTTATGCAACATTGATGGATGTTGTCTTCACTTGCACAATGAAGATGTTTCCGATTGTGTGCCGGAGATTGCTTTGGACATGTGTGTTACATGTGGTGTATTCTGGCTTTTTTTTTGCCCCTGAATGAACATACACGCACAAACAACTAATGACAGTATTACTAGTGCATACCTAGATTTCCGTGGGCCTTGTTTTTAAAATGTAGCTACCAAAAATATATTTAATAGTCACTAGTTATTTATATACCTTTTAGTCTCTGTAAAAAAAACTAAAAATATCACATAAAAAAAAATAATAAAAAATCATTCCAACTGATTCTAGAAAAATACAAATAATTTAAATACAACAATAAAGATGATAAAAATACACATGCTAATTTCCACTTACCCTTTGCACATTACATTACATTACATTATTGTTTAGGTTAAATCAAAATTATGAAATTATATATGTTTCAGTAATTGTAAAATGGTAGTAAAATGTACTCAAATGTACTTCTTGTGTATTCTAGTGCGTTTTTCTATATTTCCGAAGACACCCCTGAAATGTGGGAGAGTTATTTTCCATACAACACTGCCTTGCTGTGGCCACTCCTGAGGCAGCCGTCTCCACATAACTGATTCCTTTATAAGTGATACCAATGCAGTGTATGCAGACAAACTATATGTAAACTGTACTTGACGAGATAAACTCGGATGTCTTCTGGAGATATAAAAGACAATATAAAAAGAATGCAAAGGGGGACAGGGTTGTGGAGTCAGTTTGCCAGCAGGAGGAGTGAGGAGCTGCTGGGTCAGATTGGGTCATAACGGATTACACTGGGCTTTATCAGATAGAAGTAAAGGTATTGCTCACCCCATATGTCTGTGCATATATGGTAAACAGTGAAGAGAGATTAGCTCGGACCAAATCTCCTCCCTGCACCTTTAGGTCCTTTGTCAGTGCCACAGAGGGTGCGTTTGTGTTCGGAGCATGTTTGCACAAGAGAGTCCAAGTCCAGTAATTCGTGTCTCACATGGTCTTTCTGTGCGTTAACAAGGTCAGCGGACTCGTGTGAACAAGCCACACACACACACACACACACACACACAGACATACATCCGAGGAGCCCAACAGAGGCGTATTGTGGTCTCTCTGTGCAGGGAGATAAGCTACAGGCCGCTAATACCGCACATAAGACACTAATAAACAAACAGTGTTTAAATTGGGCTCAAAGGAATCAGTGATGCATATAGGAAGCATCCAGGAGCTTCAATGACTTAATCTGCCTCTTTGCTATTGTACAATTTCACATTAGCACAAGAGATTAATGGGAAAGGACAGAGGGGAATAGGTTTTACATACAGACGAAACATGGATATTTCTATTCTATCTATTCTATTTTCATATGTTGGTTAATGAAAGATGGACATCAGAGCGTTCTATAGGCAAATAGTAATTAATACAGATTGGGAACAGCTAAAATTAAAATGCAAAAATATTTAATTAAGTTTTTGGGTTTAATCACTAATTGAAAATACCAGGTTTAACATTTGTGAATTTATTTTTTGGATTTTTCAAGGTAAAATACAATGTAATAAACAGGGGAAACTGGCGTGATCACATTCTAAAATTTGAAAACTACACCTTTTTGAACACATATTTGCAAAAAAATATATATCAAATCAAATATAAAAGCAATTTTTTATTTGATTTGAGAAGAAGCAGTGTACAGTTATGAAGAATTTGATCCCAGAAGTAAATCAGGGCAGTACAAGAACACGCAGGCTCAGAGACTTGATGGTGAAAAGTATTAGTCAATATGCCACTGGAGCACACAAGCACGGTTCTTCCGGAAAGCAATTCATCAGGTTTTTCCCAGAGCCCTCCTGGGTCAAGTTTTTATAGTGCCTGTTTAGTTTCCAAATGCTCTTTTCTCTCACTCCCTCTCAGCTGCACTATAGTGTCCAAACTTGTCTACATTTGCTCCTCATGTTTTTGTGCATGCTGGATGTCTTTTTAAACCCACCAATCTCAAATAAGTCTTTCTTCTTGTTTTGTCGGCCCATATTCACTGTTTTCATGAACTCTGACCTCCGCCATGGCAACAGCTCTAAAAATGTTAACATTGATTGACAGGATTAAAAAGGCCCCCTTCCCTGGTAGGCATTTCAAACACTTTGGGAACAATGGCGGCTCGGTGTGATTGAATTAATGAGCTATTGCCGACTGTCAAAAGAGCACACATATTTTACATAAACCTGATTATCTTTGCATGGCAGAAAGAGAAGAAAGGAGGAAGAGAGTGAGGGAGGAGAGAGGGGAGAAGGAGAGATTTGGATTTTCACTGGGCATCTCCAAAAGACGGCATCAAAGTGTGCAGGGAGTTGGTGGGGGTGTTCCAGAGTAGTGATGTTTTGGCTTTGGCCTGCACCCTCATGCCTGCTTCTCTGCTTAGCATAAACCAACCATAGGGGCTTTAACAAATCTATTCAAGGAGCGTGGGGCCCCCGAACAACATACTTTTTCACAAGCAGACACCCCCGAGCAGCGAGATGTGTTCGCGGGGTGGGGAGTGGGTAGCGGGAGCCATTGTTGTTCGGTGTCTGTCCGACCTCCAGCCCAAGGCAATGCTGCACAGTTGCCCTTAGTGAACCCCGCGAAGTGACACCCCGGGGTGACTGCCGAGAGGCCTGCTAATTCTACACACCCATTGGGACGGGGGGAATGGAGTGGACATCTGTAGGAGGATTGTGGGGCTTGTACTGAACTTTTAGTGAGATGCCCTGTCTCACAAAGCTTTGGTTCAAGTAAAGTGGACTCTGAAAGCACTTTGTGATAGTTTTTCTTCATTTATTGCACTTGTAATATGTATGTTTTATTGTTTTGCATACAAATTGGTACAAAAGAGAAACGCCATGACTGAAACTGCTATGAAAGATAAAGTTTTGGGAAGTCACAAAGGGAAAAGTGATAAATAAGCCACTAAACAAGTAAACTAGACTCATTGGTTAATGTAATAATATAATAAAATAATGACGCTTGGTTCTGGTTTAGATAAGTAGAGTGATTTAATTGTGTTGTTGTAGTGGGATTAGAAACAAAATACACCTTAACTGCATTGAAATAGTATAAAAGTCCGGCTAATCCGTTTGGCTGTCCCCACTTCTATCACTTCACTCAATCCTCTGCTCTATCCACATTTCCAAGTCAGCAAAACTTGTGTCTCTAAACTGGCACCGCTACCTTCTCCGCACTAATCCGCCATAAGAGCTGATGTGTAGGCTGTTCTCCCAGTGTTTTTAAAGCTCCTCCAGCTGCAGTTTGATTTCTCAGCTTGTCAGAAGTCATCTTTGTTAGTTCCCTCTCCCTCCACTAGAATGAATGGTGGCAGATTAGGGGTAAAAAAAGGCGTGTTCTTGTATGGAGCTGTAGGTGGGCTTTGCCTCAAGTGTGTTTTTGTCCAAAGAAAAGACAAAAAATGCAAAACATGACTCGAGGGGCCTCCGAAAAGCACCTAGAAGCTCGCACATTACTCCAGTGGCCTGCATTGTCTCACCTACTTAAAGCCTACCCTATCAGATGCCTACAGATGCCCTCCCACCCGCTCCTCCGCCGATGCCTTGAGAGCCTGTGCACAAAGATACAAATTGTCCCTCGTGCTGTGAGGTTGCTGGAACATAAATTGGGGCGAGTGGCATTGTTGTCACTGAGTAATATACTTAGCATTATTCATAAAGCAGAGAGGAGGAGATTAAAAGGTGTTGGATGGGGTAGAGGAAAAACAGGGCTCCGCTGCAGAGCTGACACGCCAGTTACATATGGCCTAATGTGGGTTTTTATCTGCGCCAATTGTCAGGAATATATATCCCTGAGGCTGTATCCACCATGGGCGTCATTGTAGCGATATGAACAAAACAAATGACACACGTAATAATGTATTAGGATCAGATTAGGAGCGCGCCGCAGCAAATTACAATGATGAAGCTTATTACTGTTCAAGTATAGACTGAGGATGTGAATTACAATGTTTTCTTTGTATTTCTTTGTCTTCTTTTCCAATGTGCCCCGTGAATACAGCAGATTGTTTTATGGGATTTTTCATTTGTTAAAGTTGCCCGTTTTTTCCCCCATTTCCCTTGCGGCCTGCAGACTGACTGAAACCTCTTGTTTCCTTTGGAGTTAAAAGTACAGAAAGATTTTAAAGTTGCGCTATGTAACTTTAAAGGGGAGCTTGTTTCTACATAGATGTTTGCCTAAATACGCAAAAATCTCATCTTAAGACCCACTTTTGTTCTCTGGCTTTTAACACAGCAGGAGTTGTGTGGTCCTCTGCATTATTTTATTTATTTTTTATTCATTTTTTTGTTTTTATTTGACTTGACTTGACTGGTTTTAGTGTTTTAGGATTGGCAAGGTTAAAGTGAGCATTTACACCCTCTGTGTTTTTTCTGTGGTTGTTTTTAATGTTATCTTTATATTTGCAGCACTTTGGAAATTGTTTTGTTTATAAAATGTGCTGTAGAAAAGCCTAATGTTATACTAACATCTGGACCAGTCTCCTCTGCACATACAGGAGCCCTACACTGATCAGCTTTAAAACACAACTCATACTATGGCTGAAAACCAACCAGTCATGTGACCACTAGACTTTGTTTTTGCTGCTTGTTTTGTATGTTGTATTTTTATGTATTTGCCTGCCCCGGGACTACGGATGAAAATTAGCTCTGTAGCTAAAATCTGGCATATTTACATTTGTTTTATAATTATGTTCATTAATGTGCATTGTCCCTATCAAATAAATAAATAAATAAATAAATAAAAATACTGTGGAATACACAGACAAGTAGCAACATCTCTATTGAGACAAGCCAAAAAGTTCCATAGTGCAGCTTTACATGCAAATCACTTAAAAGCTAGACTGTGGTATTGGCTGCACTTACTAATGTTGTCATATGGATCTTAACTGCCCAGACATAATGCTCCACAGTCTATTCTCTCCCTGTCATAGCACACAGCAGTAAATGAAGCAGTTAGCCTTAGCCGCCGCCCCTTGACTTTTATTGAGCTCTGGTCTAATTATATTGCACTGGGCCAGGCCTTTTGTGTCACTGAGTGCTTCATTTGCAGTTTCCAGTTTGTATGAACCCGGACACATTAACTCTGGCCCCTCCGCCGTTCATTACAATGCTATTAGTCTGCGTGAATTGATCAATATATCACGTATAGAACATCTTGAATGTGGACGTCTGGTTCCATTGTGAGTTTGGAGATAATGGTTTCCCCCCATTCATGCCGGCTTGTAGGAACATGTAGATAAAGCCCAGCAGAGGAGAGTTATACGCTCACAGCTATATGCAGCAGCAGCACCTCATCCAGATTAGGAGTGGGTGAAGTAAAATGCGTAAAATGGACCGTGTATTGTTGGTGAGAGCCGGGCTGTAGGAGGGTATAAAGATCTCAAAGACTCGCACTTGTGTCTTTTATTTTCCTCAGGCATCCAGTAAGAAAGAGACCATCCCGTTTCCACATGAAGCTGATTGAACTGTGATCCAGAGAAGCATGCCAGCAGCTGGAAGGGGCTTTATACACTGTGCCTCCTCTGCTGGCAATGGAGTTCAAATGAATCAATTCAAAGCAACAATGAAATGAGATGGGCAACTTTTAGACAACCTTTACCATCACAAAAGAATCAGAATTGAGCAATCAAACGTCCATTATATTTAAAGAAGACGTATTATGCGTTTGAGTCATACTATAATAGATCATTTTACCTTTTGTTCATGGTAAACCAGCATTGATCTAAAACCACTTCATAACAGAAATGGGACTTCCTGTTTAAAGCTGCTAAATTAAGTGTCTTCATTCTTAATTTTTCATATAATACCTACTAAATATGGGGTCTGGGTGGGGATAGGGGGTAGGTGAAAACAGGAATGCAACAAGCACTCAAGCTTCAAATACAGGACTACTCCAACATGCACTAAAATATAACTTTGAGTAGGTTTGTAGTGAGGGAATCCTGCATAGCAAACAAGTTATTTATTTATTTATTTGTATTTTATGTCCTTTTCAATATATTATTCTGACAACACCTAACAAAACGGCCCAAAAAATCTCCAGTATGCATCACAACTTTATCAAAATGAATAGTAGAAAAGGCAAACTGACAAAAAAACACATATTTCTCCAAAAAATAACCATCCTCGCCATCTTTGTTTGCATCCCCGCACAGTTAGATCCGGGCCCTGGGCGGATGCAGACGCCACAACAGGAAGCGGGCTGGAGATAGCGCTGCTCGTTGAGATTTTGTGCCTTTAGAAAATCTCTAGAGGGCAGCAGTACAAATGTTTTATATTCAGAGAGGACTAGAGTGTGTGATAAGCAGCACTGATCCAATTGATTCTCCGCTCTATACCTCTGAACAGAATCCCCCCTCACATAACTGCTGTCGGTGGGTTATTGTATGAAAGGAAGATGGTATTATTCTGAAAACGGACACAAATACAATGACATGCAGTGTTTAATGGGACTTTCACTGTTAAACAATATTGCTTTTAACGTTAACAATATTCTATAGCACATTAAAATAAGGTACTGGATTTAGTATGTACTTACGGTGGTAGTTAGTAGATAAAGTTCTACCCAGTATTCATATTGTGGTACTATTTGTTGTTGAATTAGAGTAATTTCAAATACTATATATAGTTTATTACATTTTAGTATCTGGTTATATCTCTACTGCTATGGGTTAAATAATGACTCTACAATATCCATTCAGTATAGGACAAAACATATTGAATTTGCATTTGACAAATCTAAACAGGATGAATAGAATATACAATATCGACACCTTCCTAAAATAATCGCATAATTCATTTTTTTCAGGTTTTTCAGGAAACACAAAAAACTCCGCCCAAAATTGAAATTATGGCATTTTGTTGCCTAAGTAAACTTAGGCAAAAAAGTGACTTAGGCGATTATTTTAAGAAGGTGACGATATTAGACAAGTAGACTCAATTTATTGTGTGGGATACCCAGTCCGACCCACAATTGTCAACACTTCTTTTGTGCGTTTAATAAGTTGCCTATGACCAATATGGTTTCTGTGCTAGAGCCTAGACAAACACATAGAGAGCATCTGGCATTGAAAGCTGAAACCAAATTAGATCAGTGAAGGATGAAGATAATTTGCTGTGCTACCCCAAAATACAAAAAAAAAACAGGGAGGATTACATGAAAAAGTCAGTGCAGTAACACAAGGGGAAGTCGCCGCCCCAATGTCATCCGTGTTACTTGATATTTACAGCTGCACTCCGGTCTAATCGATGATGTAAATGCGCCTCTCTTTTGCTCGCTGTATGAGCTAACCGTGCTTCCGCTCTGTCCGACACACGAGGGCCCCGGTCCGTGTTACCTGTCCTCCGTCTACATTTCCTCACCGCGTTTTGACCTTTTAAAATACGACGGCGTGAAGAAAGTCGAGCGCACCCACAAGCCGAGCGCGTCTCCCCGTTGCAGACCTCGCAGACGCACAAATGCACGTGCGGGGAGCTATGGCGGCGCACGCTAACATCCATTAAAGTTGAGGCTAACAGCTGTAACGCGCCGGGCTTGGATGCAGTCTGCTGTGGAGCTGTTTAAATGAGCTTTAATTTAGCATCCTGCCGCCTCAATTGGGATTGTAATAGAACACATTACACCTTGTCCTGCCGCAGAGGCCTTCTCCGCTGTTCCCTGGAAGAATTGATTTTTTCCAAAAGCAAGGGAACAAATTAAAGGGCAAAATGATTGTGTTGCGAAAGAGAGAACAACACACGCCGCGCTGTAATCAATTCGACTATTAACTCTCCTATGCTTTGCTTTACCCCTGCAAGATGTAAGCTATTTTTGCAGCATTATGTAATTAATTAGTAACACTGTCTTTTTGCTGTAAGAACAAAGTTGATAAAAAACACACAGCAAGTTTTGTCTTTAAAATTGTCTAGAGGTGGGGTACGCAACACGAAGCATTGGTAATGTAAGCGAGACACAGTATAATTAGTTGCAAATGTATTTACACAGGCAGACTTGTTTGGTGTGGAATAAATACTTCAGTGAAACAATTGTACTTAGCGACTGTGAAAAAGGAAAACATATGCCACATGTAATTATAATTAGAACTTTGTATCATCGGGTGTAGCTTGACATTGAACCAAGACAGTTGTGCATTTGCAGAACAGAAGGTGGGAGAGATAGCTGAACAAAGAGACATTTTCTTCATAAGAAAAATGGCTTCTCCATTTTGCGTTTGTCTCTCCCGTCCTGACTGGCTATAACCAAAGGAACGGACCTTGACAAAAGTTTAAACTGGTCTGAATTGAAAGAGAACATACGAAACATCGAAATATAGAGAAATATAAGCACATTTTGTTTCATTTGCACACGTTTAACACACAAAAACCCTGCATTTAGGCTGTGATCTTCTCTCTGTTCCACCTTGTGATGTTGTGTGGTGATTCAGGAAGTGCTCCATTGTGATTTCTCCACACACCTTCACTAGAATAATTTGGATAATTTCAGCTATGGAATCTCTTCAGAACAAGAGGTAAAAGGAGCTGTTAAATTGAAAACTACATGACATCACAAGGTGGATCAGAGCATTTTGAGCTTTGGAGATGTCCACAGACTAATAATGCAGGATTTTTGATGAAGAAACGACATTCTAACATGGCTCGAAGCTCACAAGAGTCAATTTTGCGTAACATTGGACCTTTACAGGTACAAATAAACCGTCTTCTTTCCTTCCCGAGTTGCTTTGCCCACAATATACCCGTCGTCGGCAGCAGGAGGATCTCACCTTGACAGCTTCTGCACTGTGCCCTGTTCTAAATGGATGATTAAAAAGAGATGGAGGGTTTTACTGCGGGCTGGTGTGCGTGGCATCCCAGGAGCCTCCACTCTGGGTCAGCCAAGCGCGGAGAGCTACAGCTGTCCTCCAAACAAGCCTACCATACTTTATTTATTTCTGCTGAAATATTGATGCATGTTATGAAAGGTTTAAAATAATGTGTCTGCCTTTTTCTTGTGCCCCGGCGCCATGTTTTCTAATGCATAAATAATTTCTGCCTCTCGGACCCTGCCTGGACATTGGCTCTCCCGCATTAGGTGGGCTGTGTCTGCTGTATCACATTCTTTCTGCCTGAGAGAAAATACCCGTCTCTTGTAATTTCCTACACTTATACAATCGCTGTGGACAGTAAATAATTGATGTATGAATTTAGGGTTAAAACTCCAGCACAATAAGACTTCATGTCAAGGGTTAGTCCCAGCAGAATTGAAGCTAAATCATCTCACAAAATGGATTCTTCCTTTCCACAAAGAGGGATCCTTTCTGAGCAACTGTCTTTATTCCTTCTGCTTTTCATTGTAAGAGATGAGAGTTTATATCAGACACTTTCAATCTTCTTTACATATAACCAACACAACATATTTATTAAGGATATATGGGTTCATCCTCGGCATTTGACCCATCCCCTCAGTGCCAATGGGACAAACAGCCACAAAAACGCAGGGCTCATATCTTAAGCTTCATTTTTTCAGTCCAATACCAAGTTTTGGCGTGTTTTTTGGCATTTGGAAGCTATAATTATCTTTGCTCCATCCCAGAATTAACTTAAAATTAGACATATATTTGCAAATAACCACTATATTACACAAAACTGTTGTTCAAGATTCCACATTACATAAAATTTACTCTTGTGAGCTTCAAGTCATATTATAATCCTCAAAATCATATCTTAAGTCGTGTTTTGTTTCAGTCACATTTGAATAATTCTGCTTTATTAGTCTGTCTGCATCTCCAAAGCTCAAAATACTCTGTTCCATCTTGTAATGTCATGAAGTGATAGTTTTGTTCAGTAGGGACTTGCCATTCCACGTCTGTAATCATCCAAATGATCAGTGTATAGAGTTTAAATAACATTATAACATAGAACAGTGTAATATGAGCCTTTTTAAAAATACATTCTTATAGAAAATGTGTATATTTTTGCTTGAGAATGTGTATTTTTTTTTTTACCATATGATTCATGGTTAGGAGTAGGCGATACTACTTGACAGTTTTGTATAGAATAAAATATCATTGCCATTATGTTTAGCTAATACATCAGATTATGTCAGGCCGGAGTGATTTTGGCAAGTATTGTTTTGATAGGGGACGTTCACCCTTCAACCCCTCAGGGCAGAACCGTCACACGTTTACGGTACCAGAACGACCTCTGGACTCCGCCTGACCTCTGCAAAGCTCCTGGATCTATTACACGTGTGGCCTTTTTCCTTATACTTCCTCCACACAGCTGCACTGGCTTTGAAATCCCGAAGTTGCTCAGGGCGACGTACACCCCCCAACCCCACCTTCCCTCAACCCCGTCTTTTGGAAATTGCATTGATGTGTGCGTGTGTCCTGGCCCTCCGGTGTACCCTTGACCACCTTGCACTGTAATCACCACATACAGCTGCCACCTGCCTCTCCCTCTCCACCCAACTCTGGATCCTAATGTCTCTAGTCATGATTAATCTGATAAATAATAAATATATCAATCTAGGCTCTCGACAAGGACTAATTCTTAACAGCGGGAAGGCAGAGCACCCCTTTAACTTGCTGCCTGTACCTGCCAAATCAATTATTTAATGATTAATTCTTTTGAAAATAGGCGAGTTTTGATTAATACTGTCCGGGCATCTGTCTCCACTTGTTTGATAGATGTCACCAAACTCAACCCTGCCTGTTATTCCGCCTGACCTTATGCATACACAAAAGGGCAGATTATTCACATTTAAAATACACACATGTTTGGGAAAAGACGTTTTAGCTCTTCTGAACAAAGCCGGCGACAACTGTCAGTGAAATAACGCGCTCAATAGTACACACTAAATTGCATCAGGATCTCTCAGGCCTTCATCCTTGAACCTTGAGCTTTGGATAACTCCCCCTTATAACCCTGTGTATCTGAGCTGTGTGTGTGTGTGCTTGTGTGCGCACGATCGAGTGTGTGTTTTGACCCTATTTACTAATGGAAGCCTCCTCGTCCCCAGAGTTGTATACATTTTTAATGATGTCAAATTGTCATCTCTCCATGCTGTTTGCCGTTCAAAGAGAAAACCAATGTAGCATCATGGGTGTTGACACAATAAATGAAAGAAACTGTCTTTACTATGTAGCTTGTCGACCATGTAAAGATTTCACATTCTTTTAATGTCCTTTTCAAACAGAAAACAACTGATAAACCTGTAATAATTCTTTGTTTCAGAGGTTTAATGCAAAGTTGAATCAAACAAGGCCAAATACTGATATTATATTGTGGCAAAGATAAGTCATTAGATCCAAATAAAAGCTGGTTTACAACTGCTTTTGTGCTTTAGAAATCAAACAGTACTCATGAATATACGTTGTCTATTATGAAATATGTTTACCAATTTACTCAGAGAGAGAAAGAAAATTGTTTGGTAAACCTAAAGACATCTATAGAAAAAGTGAAGTAAATGAAATAGGCGTAGTTCCTCCCTCTTCATTCATCACTGTTTGGTTTTAATCATTGCATGGCAGTGTCTTTGGCCTCTGAAAACCTAACTTGCCCCTGGGGTGAGCAGAGGAGCCATGCCTTTAATAGGGCCAACAACCTGACAAATCTCCCCTCTCTCTCAGATATGCCTCTCAAACACAGTGCAGCAGCACAGCACACATCTAATGATAAAAATGAGTGCTTCCGCCGTAGAGGAAGACAGAAGGCCGGTGCGTGGCCATCAGAGTGACAGACTGCATTGTCCGAGCGAGCTTCGGTAGTTGTTACAAGCATCAGGACATTAGAGCAAACAAAAGCAGGATTGGGAGTGTCATCAATCAATCTGCTGACAGTTGGCTTCACTTTGTTTGTCCCACTCTGCATAATAAGTGATTGAATCTCAGCTAATTAGATATTGGGTAATCAATCATTGCCAACAAGGCACTTGGCTGGCTGCTTAGGGGACTCTCCCTTTGCGTGTGCCCGTTGTCATGAAATAAATTAGAAATAAAAATTATTTAGTGTCAGCCAAAAGGTAATTCCCACCAGTGAGCCATTCAACCACTGGCTTTATGCAAAAGAGACACATGGACCAGGGGGGCCCGTGTCCAAACCAATTACTGAAATATTGAGTTGAAGAATTTACATAATAAATGAAGCAATAAAATATTGATATATTTGCTTGGAACAATGTTTTACCCTGCACAAACATGCGTCTGACAATATGTCCACATGAAGACAACCATTTTAACACATAAAAACACAACTATGTCAGCTTCTTAACTGGCATGTGAAATAAAATAAAGTGAATAAACATTCAAGTTAATGTGTGATGCAAAAAGTTTAAATACTGACTATAGAGTGTTGTTGGAGAGCAGAGCAGACTCACATTTGGAAAGCACTGGACCGGTGACATAAGAACACAGGTTTTAGTAGTGCCAGGGCTTGTTCTCACCTTGCCTCTTCACACTGTCAAAATGTCATTGGCACACTTTCTTTTCTGGGACCAGCCAGCACTCCAGAGGTACAATGTTTGCTGCATGTACTCGTACTTTTTTCAACGGCCCAAAGTCGCCGCCATGGTAAGATGCACAAAGACTGCCACTGAACGCACCGCAAGGACACTACAGGAGACGTGCATTTGGGAAATGCACTAGACAAGGCGAAAAGGCAGGAGGCGATGAGTGAAGGAAGTAAGGAAATACAGTAACAGCGTGATTATAAAACACGAGCAAACAGTTAAAGCGTTGAGCAGAAAGATGAGAACAGAATTTATTTATTTATTCATTTATTTATTTATTTATTCACCACGTCAGAGTATACGTAAGAGTACGCCACCAGCTGGGCCTCAGTCTCTCAGCAGTGTGCCGGCTCCTGTCACCACACACTGCCATCGTCGCTGCCACGGAGACAGCTACAAGTTTACAACAGCTGCCGACTAATGTTTGATCAGTGATAAAATATGCTGGGGTGACAACAACAGGCTGCCCATGCATTTGTGGCGGCCTCGCGCATTAAAAATTCAGAGCTTGGCAAGTCTAAAGGCCCTCATGGTCTCAATGCTGCCAGGGCTGATCCCTAACCCACTCTACCTCCCCGAAGGTACGCAACAGGGAGGAGGACAACTTCACAACATGTCAAAAAGCATCCCCATTTTGTGCGGGCCTAGTGAGACGACTAAGCCACCTTCATGACAGACTTTGTACAGGAAGTCCACTGCTGAGAGCCGCAGCGGGCGACTGCCGAGGAGAAGAGAAAATGTACGACTGCTCAAACACGATGACAAGTGCCAGGCTCTGCAGCTAACCAGGTTTCAGTCCATACAAGTAATAGGATGTAGAATAAAGGCGTATGAATAGTCAGAAAAGTAGGTGGAGCTGCTTGCATGTTCTGACAAACAAATAAAAGGCAATTTGTTTAAAAGGTCTGATCTGTAATGCAGCCTATAGTTGTATCCTTTAAGATAGGTTTAATCAATAATATTTATATGGAGACAAGAAAGTGAAGTACTCTCCTCCAAAAAAGTTGCAAAATGCACCTTTAAACAGTACAAGATAATATAAAAATTGACTCTTTTTTGTTTTTGGTTTTGTTTTTTCTAATTGACTTTATTTGTTTGTCAGAAATTGTCTTTATGTGTTTGTCAGAACAAGAAATTACAGGTGCCAGACCCTCCATCAGAAAAGTTGTGCAATCCACCTCTGGAAAAGTTGTGCAATCCACCTCTGGAAAAGTTGTGCAATCCACCTCTGGAAAAGTTGTGCAATCCACCTTTGGAAAAGTTGTGCAATCCACCTTTGGAAAAGTTGTGCAATCCACCTCTAGAAAAGTTGCGCAATCCACCTCTGGAAAATTTGTGCAATCCACCTCTAGAAAAGTTGTGCAATCCACCTCTGGAAAAGTTGTGCAATCCACCTCTAGAAAAGTTGTGCAATCCACCTCTAGAAAAGTTGTGCAATACACCTCTGGAAAAGTTGCGCAATCCACCTCTAGAAAAGTTGTGCAATCCACCTTTTAAGTTATTAAAGTTGATTTAAAAAGACTATGTCAAATTATGTATGCAATGCTAGTTCTGGGCTAAATTACTGCCAGTTTTAAAGTTAATGTTGCATAATCAATTAATGCATATCCACTCCACTCATGGTATTAGACTGGCTGTAACAAAAATCCACTATGATGCTATATATAGATTAGAAAACTTAGAAATTGACTTTGTTCATATACCATTATAACTAACAGTCCTTTCTGCATACTGGTGTTGTGTACTTGGGCAGTACACTCCAAGCACTCTCCACTCACAGTACTCTGGTTGTAACAAAATGACGTCCTGATAACATAAGACCCGCTGCAGTGCTAAATATAGATTACACAACTTTTTGAAATGGTCTTTGTTCATAAAATAGCTTTATAAGGAACACCGCTTTCAGCTCAGGTATCCCTTGCTGCGTATTTACTGTGGTGCAGCCAACATTGTGGGCATGCCAAGAGTGAGAGTCTCTTGGTAAATGTCAACTGTCAGACGATTGAAACCTCCTCATCAATCGCCCTGCCACGGAGCTATGGGCATCCAAAGCTCTCGGAGGAGCAGTAGGATAGAGAGGAGAGAGGAAAGAGAAGAGAGAGAGAGAGAGAGAGACGAGGGAGGCATAATGGCACTGAATTAGAGAAGGAAGAAAAAGGCAGCAAGAGGGAAGAGCGAATCAGATTTCGTCTCCCCGGTGACAAGCTCCTCTGACAGTTGAGTTGCTGGCAGTATGAGCACTGGGCTATGATTGCCAGAGTGCATTAGAGGCCGCGTGTGTAATTTGACATCTCAATATTGAAATAGTAATGCATCCTCACACAGCATAATTTGCAGCCTGGTAATTGGATTCGGGCCGTGCAGTAAAGAGAGCGGCGATGTCCTTGCAAACTCCATAATGCTGTGTCATGCTAACTCCAGGACGTTTGTGACGAATGGGTTTGAATAGAGTGAAATGTTTGCTCTTTATATACAGAGTGTGAGACATATGTTAATGTAGATCATGATCACTGTTTTATAGGATTTCATATGCGACCGGTCAAAAGTTTGAACCCACTTTTTCTTCTCTTTTTCCATTGTTGATTCTCACTGAAGGCATCACAACTATGAATGGACATATATGGAATGTAGTAAACAAAAAAAACACAAAAAAAGATTAAAAATAGCATAAAAAATACCATTTGCATTGCACTTTTGGCATTTCTTGACACCGACAAAGCCCAGCTGTGAAGTAAAAACCATTTCAGGAGACTTCAGGCTAAGGGTAGTTTCACTGAGAATTTGAAAATAAAATATATTTATAAAAAAGTGTTGAGTTATTTAAGGCAAAAGGAAAATAAATTTGTCAGCTGGACAAATTTATTTTCCTTTTGCCATGGATTCTACCTGGACGAGTGAGGGATTTTACACACATTTTGAGTTATTTGACTTTTTCCTTTGCTACATAGTTAGATATATCTTGCATCATATATTTAATGTATTCAGTATGTATATAAAAAGTAGAAATTAAACATAAAGTAAAACAAACATTGAATGAGAGAGTATGTCCAAACTATTGACTTGTACTTTGACATTCTCACTTCTATTAAAGTTCATTTTTACTTTATTTCTAACTATTGTAATAAGGATCAGATATGGGAAGTTTGGTTGTATATTTTAATCGTTGCATAATCAGTGACTTGTCAACATCTGCACGTTATGAGTGTTTTTGTTGTTGATTATTACTATTAACGAGAGTTTTATTTTCCGCCATATTGTAAAAGCAACACATCAAGAGAAAAACGGGCAGCTGCACGATATGTGTATCTCATAATAAAGTATTTTATCAATAAGAAACCCAAAAGAAAGAGACATTTCTGCATCACAAAAACTGACAGAGCATAGCCGGTCCACCCCTGCCTAACTTCCCCATCTGAAAAAAAAGAAGATATAGCCGATATTTGGACTTTTTAGTGTATCTGCCTTAAACCTTCAGCAAAGATATTTTGAGATTTTGTTTTTGTTAATCTGAAATCTAAAATATGCACATACAGCCTCATATTAACACTTAAATACTGTACTGCAAAACATGACTATATAGCTCTCTTAAAAGTTTGTGGTAAAAAACTTTAAATACATTACATAATTTACATAATTTGGGGAGAAATAATCCAAATCAGCCCAAAATATCAGCTCCAAAATTATGGCAAATCTCATCGGCCATTGATCGCTCTGTATTCTCAAACAATCAGTATTGGCCTTGGTCATGAAAAACCCATTAGACGATTTAAAAAAAAAAGTAATTTAAAAGGCCGTGCACAAACCCAAACCTCCATGCATGTGAATACGAAGGATTTGAAAGAGCTAGGAATTAGTTATATATTTAAAAACCTACTTCGTCCTTCACTGTTGCACTTTTCCATTTTGTTACCAACTTTTTGTGAAACTGCGCTCATGGGGTCACTAAAATCTGTCTCATGCCGCATCATTACCAGCTACTAGCAACTCCACATCACTAATCCGAATAGAGACCTGTGCTCCGATCCCGTGTCACTCTTTAGTCCCTCCTTGTTTAGTTTAAGCATCTAAATAATTCACCCCCCGACCTGAATCAGCCTACTGTATCTTACGGCACACTTAACAAGCCAAAAGAAGCAACAGACAAGGGACAGAGGCCAGGTCTTCAATTAGCTCTTTTGTTACTGACAATGGGGCGACAAATTTAGCCAGCTTCAAAGGTCCTGCGTTTTGTACGTGGCCCCGCCCCCTCCCGCACCCTCATCTGTTTTGTGTTGGGCGAGCTCTGTTGACGTCCCCGCTCACTCCCTTTCTCTGCGTTCCTTTATTCTTCCTCCACGAGCGGCAGGTATCAGGTGTCGGTGTTTATATGTGCGCCCGAAGTTCTGGCTATTGGGTTACCTCTGGGATCATGTGACAGCGGAGACTCCAG
>KN491878.1:3932-22074 GCA_000787155.1 Scartelaos histophorus
GCTGAATTGGGGGCACCACATCCTATCGTGAACCCTGTGCTCACCGCCCAGCACCACGGAGCTCCATTCTTTTTTCTTTTTTTTCACATTGATCTGATGTGTTTTCAAAGTGTTGTTTTAATCTTCTGAGCAGTGTGTGTCTATCTGTCCCTGGACATGAGGTAAACTGTTCAGATCAAATGCTGCTTTACTCATGTCAGATTCTTAATTACAAAAAAGCATTACAGGTGATGGACATGTTGTTTCTTAGAATTTGGAGTTTTGGTTCAACACTCTAACCCGTGTGAGTGTAGCGGTACAGTCGGGCCTGTTCCAGGGGTATTACAGGCTCTGATTGACTGGGCAGGTTTGATAATGTCACTTTAAACATGTTTGCTGTTCCTCTCCTCTGACACCGGCCTCCTCCATCATGTGAGATTGGATTTCACCTGCACAGCTCTGGGGTATTGGTCCTGTGTTTGAAGAGCAGAGCTGCGATTACCCTGGGAACAGTCTGACCTGCACACCGCACTGCATGTTTGCACACCGCCCTACATGTTTGCACACAGCACAGACTGACACAGAATACATGAGCTGCTCAGGAGAAAACCAGCAGGCTTGAGCACACAATGCCTTTGAACGGGATGATTTTTACAGTCTTAAAATTGTAAAAACAAAAACAAAAACTGAACAAATTCATTTTAAAAGGTTTGCAGTGGTCCAAACGGATTCCTCACTTACCTTATGCATTCTGTGCATCTTAATTAGCATGTTAAGACGCACTGACTGCAGTTGTGTTTTGTTTCATTCACAAGTGTTTGAGTGATCCTGCATTATCACACTGTCAACATGCTCTGTTGCACCTTGTGATGTCATGCAGTTTGAGTTTTCATGTTAACAGCTCCTTTTACCTTTTGTTCAATAGAGATTGGAAATTCCGGGGCTGAAATGATAAAATGATTCTAGGAAGGATGTTCAGAGTTTAAAAACACAGTGCAGCATTTACTGTATTTATCACATGAACAGAGTTTTCAGTTTGAGCCTAAATATGCAGTGTTTATGTAATCCTGCATCATTATTCTGTCGACATCTCCAAAGCTCAAAATGCTCTGTTGCACCTTGTGATGTCATGTAGTCGTAGTTTTCAAGTTAACAGCTCTGTCTTACAAAGGTAGAACACCATAACATTATGTTTGACCAAAAATGTGATTTTGGGGTTATTTGAGACATTCTTTATCTTGGAATAAATATTGTGAAAAATACTGAGCTCATGATACAAAGGCAGAGTTACTATACTCTGCCTTTGTGTCATGTGCCAAAAGGCAAAGCCAAAAGGCAGTAACTGACAGTTACTACATACAAATATTTCTTTATTATAGCAACTAGTTGTACAATTTTGGGAGCCCTATCTATTATATTTTGTCCTATACTTTTAAGGCATTTTTCTCAGACTCTGGCGAGTCGAGGTGTTTTGCCTTTGTAGGGCAGAGCTCCCTTTTGTCTGTTGTTGTTCAGTAGAGGTTCTTAATTCTGCGTCTGAAATTATAAAATAATTCTTGAGAAGGTGTTCAGAGTTTAAAAACATAATGGAGCACTTGCTGTATTACCATCTGACATCACAAGAGGGAACAGAGTTTTCAGTTTGAGCCTAAAGATGCAGAATTTGTGTGTTAAACATGTGTGACTGAAACAAAACACAACTCCAGGTCTGTTTGTGATGAAGACACAACATTATAACACAGGCACACTTCCTGATAATAAACTGCTCTCTAATGAGATGCACACATTCTTCTTAATAATCCAATCAGAGCATCCTAATGATTCACCCTGATGAGTTTATAAGCACTTTTCACAACTTTAAAATGCCAGAGGGAGTTTTGCTGTCATGACAATGCCAACAACATCTAAGGAGCGTGCTAGCATTACTCCTGGTTTATACAGACAATAAAAAACACTTCATAATCCATAATGGTCTTATTTTGAGCGAAAGAGCTGTTTTGTTTTGTTTTTTTTTACAATATATACTGCAAATTTCTCTGATCTGGCCAAGATTTTAAAACTTATATCAGGTTATTAGGCCCACGGTGACCAGGGACCCTCACCATCACGTAGCAATACACCAGAGGTTTCTGAAAATGTATAGTTTGTCGACCAAAAAAAAGCCGAACATTGTTGTTATATCAGCACCACACCACCAGATGGCAGCAATATTGGCTTAACCTTTGCTAAGCTGTAACAAATTGGTTCAAATTGCTCAAATTTGGTGCACATTATCTCTAGGGGGGGGAACCTGAACAGTTAGCCAAGTTTTTCACACACATCAAACAAGAATTTCTCAAATGTTTTATTTTTACAATAGCTCCCATTTGCACACACAAACTCCAATTTCAGTGAAACTTTTATAAGTTGTTAAAGTTGTTAAGTTGTTTTCTGTCCTAAAAACTAATTAATGTGAAAGAATTTGGCACATTAGCCTCGTACAGTTTGAAACTAATTTTAACATGGGAGAAAAAAAAATAGTTTTTCTAAAATGTCTGAAATTTTCCACACAATTCATTTTTAGCATCTCGATCCAAAAAGTCAATGGCACCCATGTCATATTTTTTACAACGTCGCCATAGTAACAACATAAACTCTATATTATTCTAATGGTAAAATCGTCAAATGGCACAAACTTTGGCTGATTTCACTCAAACTTGACTCGTGGGTTCAGACCTCGACCCTGAACAGATTAATGTAAGAACATACAAAAGAGGTACAATAGCGCCCCCTAGCAACTTGCACAAACTTTGGCCAAATTTAAATCATGGTTGCACACTCCGAGCATGAAGAGATTGATCTAAGAAAATGGTTAAGGGGTAAAAAAAAGGTTAAAGGGTAGGGCTATGGTTGAGGCTAGGTGTTGTGTCGTGATTTGGGTTTATGGTTTTCAGGTTTAGGGTGGGGTACGGCATTTGCAGGGGCCGACATTTGCGAGTGCGATGTTTGCTGGGCGCGGCGTTTGTGAGGGCCGTTCATCACTGCTTGCGGCTATATTTCATCTTGTTTCCAGATTTATTATCTGTTTTGAGAGTGCTTCATGCTAGTCTAAAAGCAGTTTATTTTAAGAGAACTTGTCAAGTAAAATTATCTGTCCACTCAGCAGATTTGTTTCTATTTTCTACTTTAAAGTCATTTTCTGATCAGTTTAAGTGCTAATGTCTTAAATTTTCACCAAGTTTTTTGCAGCATACTTGTTCTGGGACAAATTTTACGAAATAAAAATTGTTGAGAGTGGTTGGCTGCTTTTGTGACTGCCTGGATCACACACTGAGCAGTATTCTGAGCTCAGTTTTTAGCATCATATCATTGTGTTTTAACCAATAAAGAGGTGCGGCATATGCAGGTCAAATGAGACAAGTTAGGGACTGTGTGAAATGATTTTTTTTCCCTCTATTCATTCAGTCTGTGCAAGAGGCTAGAAGGACATTTGAGATGCTACATGCTTCTGACACCATATACTGGAAACAAATGTGCAGAAGACCTTCCAGTGGAAATACTTGGAGGGAATGAACCATTTAATTACTGAGAACCGCTTGTCCAAAGAGGTTCATTTGATCTTCCATTAAGTTCTTTTTTGAGACCAAGAGTTTGTTTTCACACCTGACAGTTTGGACTTCTCCCTGCGGTCTTCCTCAGAGTCACGTCATGTTGCTGTGATGTGTCTGATCAGCTGATTTATACAGGTTTTGGTGCTGTCATCCTACCGGTGGAGGTAGGACGACAGCGCCATCTGCAGTTCCACTTCCTCAGGACACTATTCCAGGTGTGTGAGAGTAAAAAAGCCCCCTTGTCCCGGTTTATCATCCAGTGGGCACGTTTTCTTATTTCGATTGCCTTTTTAATCCAGCGTTTCATTGAAGACATTTATTCTTTGGTTCTATTTTATATTTTTTGTGGACTAGTAATTGTTCGAGTTTCCTGTACGGTTTCTCTGATGTGTTAATATTGTGTTTTCTCTTTGCCCTCTGCACTTTTTCTGTTATGCCCCTTATATTTTTACCGCGCCTCTGCTCTTTTTTTTCAGTTTTATTTCTTTTTTCTGGTTTCTGGCCACTGAGAAGTCGCTGCAGCAAAACTTGAATTTCCCTTGGATCAATCAAATGTGACTGGGGTCGCTTCTCAGATCTGCAACCGAACTTGGTGGAGTCATTTGCTAGGAGTTTAATCCCTTACAATAGTGGAGCACTTCCTGTATTACCACATGACGTCACGTGACATCAAGATGGAAGATGGATTGTTTTCTATTTGAACTAAAAAGCTTAAATCTGCACCGTTTTTGATGAACACGAGGCTTGATGAGGCTTTATAACAGATCATAAAATAACATAAAATGAACTCCTTTAATAATACTATATATGTTGAAGTAATTGTCATCTATATTTAGTTTGTTTGCCGCATAACTATTGGATACTGTTTGTGTTTCTATCTCTATGTATCTTCCATATTGAACCAGTCTAATGGCCTCTGCTGTTGTTTAATGAACAGATCTAAATGATAATGGGCCAAGTGTGAATAAATATTTTAATTTAGCCACAACAACAAGCTCTGTCACCTTCACACAGCAGCCTCAGTACAGACAGGCAGCCCGCTCGTTTGGTCTGGATGTATAATGGACGGGGAAGCGCTAATGTGAGCTGTAATTAGGCAATCTTTTTAAAGGGCTATACCGCGCAAAAGTGACTCGTGAAAACTTTAGTCATGTTATAATGTCGCTACTGCATCAAAAACCTACTTGAAGTTGAGTTTTGCTTCATTCAGTGCTCTGTTGCATCTTGTAGTTGGAGTTTTCATGTTAACAGCACCTTTTACCTTTTGTGCAGTAGAGATTGGAAATTCCGGGGTTGAAATTACAAAATGATTCTAGGGAAGGTGAGTTTAGAAACACAGTGGAGCATTTATTACATTTATAACATGAACAGAGTTTTCAGTTTCAGTCTAAAGATGCAACATTTGTGTGTTAAACGTGTGTGAATGAAACAAAACACAACTCCAGACCTGTTTGTGATGAAGATAAAACATTATAACATCAGAAAATTAAGTAATATGGGCACAGAAAAACAGACAATGATGCAACAAAACCTGTTAATTATAATAAATAAATGCATAGAATAAAAAAGAAGTAAGCAATAAAATGAAACTAAAACCAACTAAAGGAAGGCTAACCAATGAAAATCGGTTTTAAGAAGTGATTTAATAGATGATACTGATGGTGCGAGCCGTTTTTCCTCATGCAGGTTGTTCCAGAGCCAAGGAGCCTAGACTGAAAAGGTGTGATCGGCCTTTGTCCAGAGTCTGGACTTAAGAACAGCCACAGGGACCTGCCTGAGGATCTAAGGC
Organism: Scartelaos histophorus; assembly: GCA_000787155.1. Taxonomy (NCBI): domain Eukaryota; kingdom Metazoa; phylum Chordata; class Actinopteri; order Gobiiformes; family Gobiidae; genus Scartelaos; species Scartelaos histophorus. Next base: position 9,291 of record KN491878.1, read on the forward strand.
TGTGGGAGGCTCGTACAGGGTTAGTACATCTCTTACTTTTTTTCACAGATGGGCTGTAAAAGCAGCTGAGTGAAATATATTTGAAGTGAAGGGCCGCAGACAGATGGTCAACACAGTGAGGCATTCAGATGAGTGCGTCTAACAACAGCAGGTGTTGTACAGGGAGAAGAGCAGGGGGGAAGTACACAGCCCTGTGGAGCCCCTGATACAACTTGACAACTCACCAAATATAATTATTTATTCAGACACTGTTCTGGTCGATAAAACCCTTCATGGTCTTACTTGCTTGCATGGTCTTACAAGAGTTCATACAGTTGAATTGAAATACAAACACTCGAGCATCAAGCAGAGGAGACTGTAAAATTCAATTTAGAAAGAGTTCATTTGGACAGCGCTGCACACTCCTGGAATCTGATCCCCACAGAAATAAGGAATATGACTATAGACTGAATGCTTTTGTGTCCTTTTTAAAAAGTTTTTTCTTGGCATCAACCTGCTAATTGGACTATGGATAAAATGAGCCTGCAAGGGAAACTCTGGCACATTTACATGCTGTACTAACATATATTTGTCAATGTGCACTGTCCACATTTTTTTTTTTTTTTTTTTATTTTTTTCACCCCCGCGCTGTGAGGGTAACGGGATGTCAGGTCTGTTAGCTTTCTAACACGCTCCCTCATCAGAAACAAGCCTGAAGAAGTTTTAGATGCCACCCACATGTGTTTTAGTAATTTAGCGATCTCTTCTGGGCCCTATTCAAACCCTCCTTATCGTTAGCAGTAAGAATCTGTGCAATGTAATGTAACTGTCCACAACAACTTGACAAACCTGGTGTGATGTGCGGTAGTTTCTTTAGTGCTCTGAAGGGGCGGCTGGAGCAAAGGGAGGGGAAACTCATAGTAACAAATACAAAAGTGAAACGTATTAATTGATACCTTGCAGTGACATGACGCAGGAGGTGTTCTGCATGTAAATTCAGCAGTTTCCACGGTGAAAAAAAAACTAAACGGATTAAAAGAACACATTTTCAGGAGCCTGTGATTAATACGAGCGTAACTGAAAAACTTAAACTCCATTCACCTTTGTTAACATCATTTGGATGATTTCAGCCTTGGAACTGTTCATTTCTACTGAACTACAAGGCATTTAGAGCTTTGGAGATACAGACAGACTAATAACTCCAGGTCTGTTATGATGACATTATAACATGGCTTAAAGCTCACAAGAGTCAGTTTTGCGTAATATAAGACCAAACCCTAACCCTAACAATTAAAGTGCAGTAGACAAAAGGTTACACCTGCTTCTCCAACATACTCAGTTTCCCTGTATTTTCACTCTCTGTAGTCGTGATAAGTCAGACCCCGCAGGCCCCGCTGGACCAGACATTTGCATTTTCTCTGACTCAAATGTTGTGAATTTTGGCAAAACTCTCCTGTTGCATAATCGTTAGCTTCCATTAGCTGCATTTTTGCCGCTGCACCTGCTAAAGAGTGTGGTAAAGTGGAGCAAAAATGCAAAACGCTCCACTTCAGCATCCTCCTGTTTGAACAAGAGCAAACTCCTGGTGAATTTGGTCCTAAGAGGGAACACGGCCAATATTCAAGGTGAGAAAAAAAGAGATTGCTAAAGCTACAACCATCTTTTTCTGCTTTTAGAATGGTTTGTAAATGTATTATTTTATTACATTCAAATATTAAGACAGTAGTCCATGCATAGGACATAAGCATAATAATAACTATATATATAACTATTTTAAGATACAAGTCTTAAAACTCAAGAAAAAATGTAACAAATTTACAACATTACAGAAACAAATTTAAACATCACATTTTGAGGAGCCTGGGATCAACATGAGAGTTCATGGTCCTGTTTAGGAGTTCGATTCTCATCTAAAAAGGTAAGAGTGACTGAAATAAATGAACACTAGCTAGCTTGAGACTGTAATGTTGTTTGAGAGTCTTGTTTAACAGCAGAAATCTACTCACCTGTTGTGGCCCCGAAGCTCAGATTAAAGTCTAACTTGAGTAACAGCTTCAGACACAGCAGTGCTTAAAGATGCTTTTTGTTTGTTTTTCCAATATGTTTATGGCATATATACAACATTTTATAAACATACTACTGTACAGTGGTTGAAGGTAACAATGTACAAAAGTAAAAGTACAATACATAAGTACAATTTCTTAAGTAGATTTTACTGTGGAAACTTTTAGGTAAAAAATACTTCTTTTATGGTTTGAGACCTGCTTAAAAGGCTAAGCCTTATTTTTAGCACATTTAATTTGGAATAATGTCCCAACTTTCCAATCAAATGCACAAAAACACACTAAAGGGGTAAAATAGGTTGAATTCCTTAAAATTAGCACAGTCCTCACTACATTTGATGCTTGAATTGTTCTAAAAAAGTCTGTGAAAAATACATTTACATTTTAAACAAGTTCTTCAATAGTTTACTTCTATATTAGTTCATATATAGTTCATATATATGTGTGTGCGTGTGTGTGTGTGTGTGTGTGTACAGACAATATAACACAAACACACAACACACACACTTGCACACTAGTAATCTTTTGCCCCTGTGTGACAAATTGAGTGTTTCATCCATCACTACTTTAACACAAGGAAAAAAAAACAGACAATATAGACGACTACATGAAATAGTGCTAATTCAATGATTCATGTAGTTAGTATCACAGCCTCAGAGAAGGTTGATGACATCATCTGCAGAGTATCCTTTCTTATTACTCTGATTTAGCATGTATCAAAACATCTCTTTAAATGATCATGTAGATGTTGTTTGACCTCGTGTTAGCGCCGATGGTTTCACGAGCTGGTTCAGTGTGTGTGTGTGTGGAGTTTGTGTGAAGTTTGTGGGGGCTGTGGAGACACGAGCACAGGAGCCATCAGTCACCGCTCTGTCACATAATTACAGTCATTAACGTGGTACTTCCATTGTACTGTGCCAGATCTGCAGCTGGAGAGGTCAGCTCTAATTTACTGCTCTACAACGTAACAACGCTTAGTGAATCATTTCTTCACTGTGTAAAAAACAGCTGTGGAGTAAATGATGAGTTAGGGCGTGTTTTATTTACATGACAGTGAATTATTGATGTGTGTACAGCTCTCAAAGTGTTGCCTGGCAAGTCCTTAATGATATCACTTTGTATTAATTCTACAGAGGAATATCAGTCTGTGTGAAGTCAGAAGGCTCAGCCCCTCTGCTCCAGCATAAGTAGTTTATTAACTTATGCTCAGTCTGGCCAATAAACAGCACCAAAACACAGGATCATTTTCTGGATCAAAACATCCTGGTTGGGCTTATAAACTGATGTTATAAGACTGTTATTACTGGTCTTTAGTTGCTCCAGAATGTCTTAGAATGGTTGAACTTTTAAAGCTGTTCTGTACTTGAGAAGTAAATAACAGCTACATAACATAACATTCAACGTAACAATAGTTTTTGTTTCATGACAATAAACTCTGCACTGGCATCTTGACATCGTAAATCCAAAAGGCTATCACATAAAAGTGATAAAAGTTAGAGACTTTCAGTAAATTAGAGGAATATTAAGGACAACACAAAGTTTATGTAGGGATTAAATTTACCCATCGTCTTGGATTATAGACTTTTTATGAAATGTCAGATGTTTGAATGATAAAATACTGAACTGCTTTGCCCCCAAAATGCCTCTCATCTTGTGTACGCTATAACTCATAATAAGAACTATTAGAATTGTTTAGACCTGGTTTAGACCTGGTTCAGACCTGGTTTTGACCTGGTTCAGACCTGGTTTAGACCTAGCTCAGACCTGGTTTAGACCTGGTTTAGACCTGGCTCAGTCTTGGTTTAGACCTGGTTCAGACCTGGTTTCAACCTGGTTCAGACCTGGTTTCAACCTGGCTCAGTCTTGGTTTCGACCTCGTTCAGTCCTGGTTTCGACCTGTATCAGTTGTGGTTTAGACCTGATTCATACGTGGTTTAGACCTAGTTGAGTCCTGTTTCAGACCTGGTTCAAACCTGGCTTCAGTCTGGTTTAGACCTGGTTCAGTCCACAGAAGCTCTTGCCCGACACACAGTGCTTCTGGGGCCACAGGTGCAGGTGGCTCCGTGTCCTCTCACCTGGATCTCACCACTTCCTGGGGCCATGAGATCAGTCTCAGGCAACATCCGGGGAGACTCCCTGGCCTGTTGAACTGACAGTATCGCTCTGATGAATGGCTCACACGCAGCTCGTCTGCGCTGTTTGCACACTGGCCCCTCACGGTGATTTAAGCGCTCTGACTCGACTATTGTGTGTAGAAGCATGATGTGAGTGGATGTCAGGAGGTAGTCTCACATGTCTGCCCTGCAGTGGAGGGGAGCTTGAATGAAACTGAACACCATGTTTGACAAAACTGGCCGTTATATTCAGAGTAGCACTTTGTAAACTTAAGAGCGTTAAAGCCACTGTATCTGAATCAGGGCATCCTTAAGTTTGAACATTCAGTTTATTCATAGCAATGACTTTACAAGCCTTTTCCACAACTGAGACCTATGCAGAGTTTTGTAGTGACAGTAAAGCTAACTAGCATGCTAACGCACACTCCCTGATCATCAGACAATAGAGCTCTTTAAAATTAAACACAGGCAATACACAGTGGACTTATTCTGACTAAGAGAGCTACTTACACATCATATCTGTACAGGGCAAAGACACATTTTTCTTAAATACTGAACAAGTCACCTGATTCACCTGGTTTTGACCTGGTTCAGACCTGGTTTCGACCTGATTCAGACCTGGTTTCGACCTGGTTCAGACCTGGTTTTGACCTGATTCAGACCTGGCTCACTCTTGGTTTAGACCTGTATCAGTTGTGGTTTAGACCTGATTCATACCTGATTTAGACCTAGTTGAGTCCTGTTTCAGACCTGGTTCAAAATTGGCTTCAGTCTGGTTTAGACCTGGTTCAGTCCACAGAAGCTCTTGCCCGACACACAGTGCTTCTGGGGCCACAGGTGCAGGTGGCTCCGTGTCCTCTCACCTGGATCTCACCACTTCCTGGGGCCATGAGATCAGTCTCAGGCAACATCCGGGGAGACTCCCTGGCCTGTTGAACTGACAGTATCGCTCTGATGAATGGCTCACACGCAGCTCGTCTGCGCTGTTTGCACACTGGCCCCTCACGGTGATTTAAGCGCTCTGACTCGACTATTGTGTGTAGAAGCATGATGTGAGTGGATGTCAGGAGGTAGTCTCACATGTCTGCCCTGCAGTGGAGGGGAGCTTGAATGAAACTGAACACCATGTTTGACAAAACTGGCCGTTATATTCAGAGTAGCACTTTGTAAACTTAAGAGCGTTAAAGCCACTGTATCTGAATCAGGGCATCCTTAAGTTTGAACATTCAGTTTATTCATAGCAATGACTTTACAAGCCTTTTCCACAACTGAGACCTATGCAGAGTTTTGTAGTGACAGTAAAGCTAACTAGCATGCTAACGCACACTCCCTGATCATCAGACAATAGAGCTCTTTAAAATTAAACACAGGCAATACACAGTGGACTTATTCTGACTAAGAGAGCTACTTACACATCATATCTGTACAGGGCAAAGACACATTTTTCTTAAATACTGAACAAGTCGATGTATCTATGCAAGCAACTGAAGTCCAATATTATCAGATTTTATTTTATTCATTTATATCTTTATTACTTTTAAAAATCAGCTCCTTAAGTTAAACAAGTACAAAAAAATAAATAAAAAAACAACAGACACTTTTTCATGGGAAGGACAGAACATATGATATCTACTTTAGCAGAGTCGGTAGTGTATTTCCTGACGTGTTGTGTTGACAGCGTAGTGAGCACCGCTGCACCGGCACAAGCTGACACACGTCACTCACACTCGGCTGCATTCAGGAGCGCTCTCACAGAGGAGGAAATCTGAGTGACGGCTGGACATCAAATCAACATCTGCAGACTTCATGTAGGCAACTCATCACCTCAGACAGGTTATTCTGATTTCATGAGCTTGTCAAGAGAAGCCTATTTTGAGATATGTCAATAATGCAAGCAATAATTATTTAATGTAGGGCACCCTCAGGAGAGTTTTAAATCTCTGAGAAAATTTGTGACATTTGGGATTTCTGGGAAGTGCTCTTTTGCAGAGACTTCTAATTCTAAAAACGCAACATTCATTTGGAATTTTAAGGTTCTACAAAATCTACAAAACAAGCTCCCTACACCTGAAATAACAGCCAACAGCATTATGCTTATTTAAACATACATATGAATAAAACTTCAACTTTCCTTTGACTTTATGGTTATAATGACTTGATATCTATCCAAATTTACGTGAAATTTGGGCTGAAATGTACTTTTTAGACGAAAAATTCTGTCTTGCACAAGCATAGAACCTTATAACACCAAGTTAATCTTCAAATTCGTATCTGGTTTAGTTCATAAAATCCTCATAAAAGCACCAAACTCCATAAGATTTTATTATAGTGTACAGCAAATACCCAGGAACAAGACAATATGAGTAATAAAAATGTCAAATTAAACCTTCTAATTCTAAAAAGATGACACATTTAGAAAGGTAATGATACAGAGAAGTGGATTATTTCCATTTAAGAAAGCAAAACTATTACTTCTCAAAACATTTCTGCTTCATTTGTTTCTTTTCAATTATCATTCAAGTCGCTACTGAGTTTTTTTTTATTTGTCTAATACCAAGGAATCCTATGGCACGTATCGCAATAACAATACAAAACTGATACTACGAGTTTTGCGTTACGTTTAAATGCACTAATCTTCACTGTAAAAGAACATCTAACAATTAAGTACAAATAATAAAGTGCTAATAAACACCTAAACTGGAGGTATAAGGAACATTGTGATTGGCTTAACAGGTATTCGCACTTCAAACTTTGCCTGGCTGTAATAAGGACAGTCATGCGTGATGTCATCTACTACAGATAGTTCCAGAAGTCACTAAAAGCAGCAGACGCACAGAGATTTTAACAGAAAGCTGCACATTTTTTAACTTATTGGCAAAAAATGACTAAGAACAGTAGATAACAGAGCGGATATCGGCCTAAATCTTGCCGATATGAGCCGGTTTTGAAGCTACTTTCTCATTGGTTAGCGATTAGCTTCTGGATCTCCCACACATAAACAGCCTGTTTTCTTTGTGACTATAGCGGCTGTAAATATGTTACTGAACCTGCACTGATATGTAAATGAGCTGTAAATAGAGGTGCGAATGATCTTTGATGCTTTTACAAATATAATTAATTACGGCAGTGCACATGCGTTTATCGCCCAAGGACAATAGCGTTCGGTTATTTACTTTCTTTAATGGCTAGAGTGTCATGCAAAAGGCCATTAGTGCCTTTAAATATGGCTGTAGAGGCAGAATAACAGTAAGTGTTACTTAAAAAAAAAACAATTTAAAATCCAATAGAGCCAGAAGTTTTATAATCAAAATATTTACAGTGAATTTTTACATCATTAAATATATCTGTTTTTATATCAGCTACTGACATCTGCAACTCCCATTTTATTAGTATTGTATTGAAACTCTTTTATATATGGTGTTCATCCAGCCTGCTAGAGGGCGCAAGTTGCAATTGTAATAATATATTTTACCAGAAGGTGTAGTGAATGTCAATCAGTCCATGATGTGTTTTTACTGTTCAATTTGAAGCCATCCTCTCATTTTAGCCCTTTGTGTGGCAATATGAGTAAATTTTATGTAGAATATGAATCCTGGGAAGTATATTTGTTGTACTTTGTCGAAGTTTGTGACATTTTATGCGCTAATTTGGGATGTTCCAGTAGTCATCTGTAGCACTGCTCAGCTAATATTAACCATTTCATTGTCTTCATAGTCTAACTTTAATGTGCACTGTGGATTTTACTCTTTAAAACTCCTTTGTATTTTGTATCGTTGCAGTTTCACACTTTTTTCATTAAATCTTGGTCAAATACCTCAAACACCTGCCTGTTCCACGGAGGATGAACATGAATCTCAACTAGGACACGGTTCACATTGGGAGCAACAGTACAGTTACATCAGGCGCAAAAAAATCCAGATGGGTCAGGCCCTAATAAATAATGCTATTAAAACACCATGTTCAGAGCTCAGTAGCAAAAAAAGTTTAAACTAGACCAGGCTCCTACAGAGTTTTAGTTCTTCTGATAATCCGTCCCACAGATTAACTCCACACGCTGAGATGCACATTGACTTTGAAGTAGTTCTAAATTTGGGCTGATAAGATTTTTTTATTTCCTCTAAGTTTGTTGCCATGATGTGCATTTTCGATCTTGCAAAAATCATTCAAGTTAGCTGAATGAGAGAGTTGATAAATGCTCTGAACATAATTTGAGCAGTTTTAAAGTTTAAAAGATCATGGCGTTTTAAATCTGATGATTTTAAACACAGTGGGTTTGTTAAATGCAGATAGTGAACTTTAATGGCTCTTTTTGGCCTTGAAATTAATTGCAATAAATGAGTCTTATTTATTATTTTGAGCTACGGTTGAGTTTCTACTTGGAAGATTAACTTATTTATCAATCAAGATTTAAGATTTTGGGGTTTTTATCGCTAATGCATAACATATTTTGATCACTATGTTACCTTTTTTTTGTTTTGAACATCCTAAATTTGCCAAAAACTACATATCAACATGATCTGAACCCCCCCCTTCCCCTTAACTCTTTGCGCTAAGTCACTCCCCCTTTAGAGCCATAAACTACTGCATATTGTATCAGGTTTGTGAAGTTGTAGTGTATTGTATTTTTGGTTTTTTTGTGTGTATTTAAGTAGAATTGTCATGTAAGAGCCCCCGGAGAGATCACTAGATGACTCAAACACACATGGATGAGATCTAAAATGACTTCAGGCTTGTTTTTGATGAGGAAACAACTTTACAACATGTTAGAAAGCTGCAGAGAGTCGATTTTTGCGTAGTATCCTCTTTATGTGTCGTCTTAGAGGTAGTTGCTTCATCGTAACGGCGTAAAGACACAGAACATAAACCATGATTGAATGACTTCCCCAGGTCCCATCTCCAACACCTGACTCAGTCCATATCGATAACATGGCCCGTGGGTTTGATCTACCGCCCGAACAGACGCTCTTAAAACCCATTGTCCTTGAACGTAGCGGCGGGAGCAGAGCCGTCCCCGGGGCTCCGAGGGAACACACGGGACCAAAGCACTCCCTTCTGATGTTCTGCCAAAGGAAAAGGTCACGCTTTGTGATCCTGAAAGTGTAAAGTGATGGTAACGTTTGAGAAGATCGGGGTCGGATGAGGTGCGGAGATGTAAGGGATAATAAGTGGGTGTGATGTAGTGTCTGTGGGCGAGAGGTTGTCAAAGTGTGGGAAAGTCCTGTGATGATACTACTACTACTACTACTACTACTACTACTACTACTACTACTACTACTACGACTGGGCTGGAAAGTAACTAACAACAAATACTATTTACTGTAGTTAAAGAATAAACATTTAAATAGAGTACTGTATTTTTCGAGCTATAAAGTGCACCGGATTATAAGGCGCAGGATCAAATAATATGTCAGTTGTGTCATTGTCCACACATAAGGAGCATCGGATTATAAGGCACAATAAGAGAAACAAAACGTGTGTCGGATAAATGGAACTTTATTCAGGTCATTTACAATAACTCTCAGTTGTAGCTAACACAAAAATACAAGTTTAACAGTTGGTGATTTGGGCATCAAACATGCCCGGATCCTCTCAACATTGTTCAGTTTTAACACTAAAATACAAAAGCTGAAATCTGCATGGTGCATGTCTCTTAACAGGTGCATTTTGGGTCCTTGTACAGCACACGGCAGAACTACCGGTATGTTGCACAGTCGCCCTATATGTGGCCAACATATTACTCCTCCTGACTCGCCCACTAATACCTTATTAGACTAATGTGGACAACATCAAATCGGTTGGAGGTTAAACACAACCAAAGGTCATACATAAGGCCACTGGATTATAAGGCTTTATAGTCTGAAAAATACGGTATATTTTTGGTAGTATTCAGTAGGGATGGACAAAATCTCCTGCCACACGATCTCACGGGATACAATTACCATGAGATTGTGCACAGATGCTGAGAGTTTTTTTTTTTTTTCCCCTCATGTTTTTACATTTGGATTGGATAATAAAATGAAGCACTGCTGAGTTCCATTTTGTGAGAAGCTGTAGTCCCAAAAAGCACTATAAGTAAATAAAAAATTGTGATTCCAAAATTGGGAACTGGATTGCAGATTTAGTTTATTATAAAGAATCAAAATCTCGTCTTGTCTCGTTCTCATAGATATCATCTCATGCCATGTCTCGTTTTGTGAAAATTATATCTTGTCCCACCCCTCGTATTCATATTTTAGAAAGTTTACTGATTAAATTGTACTTGATTTCAGAAATGTTGAACCCGAACATTTCTATCAATGATTAGAGCTAGGAACTCACTGTATTACACATATCACAACACAATACATATCATAACACATATCTACAGTTTAACAATATTCTTTTTGCCTGCCCCAATCTGTAGCAAATATAAATGTCCTATAACATTTTGTGATGTTGTTTGAAATGCAGCAACACAATGTATCACTTGGCCAATATTTGCACTTTTTAACACACCGACAATTGGCCATTTGTCTGTTTTGGCCGACCTGCTGCCAAAATCCACACAAAGCTTTATTTGAATACTTTAATGCAAATAGACAATTGCACAAAGCTCAGAGAATAAGCAGCATGTGGTTTTAAATGACTCAATTCAGACTGCGCTCAAAAAGTAACTGCGTCTTCTAGTATTTTTTATTATCTTGTATTTTTGTGAACTTTTTACTTTTACTTTTACTTTTTTACTTTTACTTTTTACTTTTACTTTACTTTTTTTTACTTTTTACTTGTACTAAAGTCAAATTTTGGCAGTAGTATTTGCACTTTTAATCAAGCAAATGTGTGTAACTGTAGTTTTACCTACTGTACTACCTTCTAAAGTACCAAATCATTGTTGTTTGTTCACAGCCTGATCTGACACAATACAGACACATGGATCATGACACTGATGGACTCACAGTATATTTATGCCGTAAGATTCCATGTGGTCTGTTCTGTACATTTCCACAGATTTTACTTTTATCTGTGTTCATTGTAAATCTCAGTAATGATCTAAAACATTGACTCCCTGCTCAAAACAGTCATTTCTCTGTTAACAAGTTGAGTTTTTCCCCAAAATAAAGCAACTATATTGTGTGTTGCCAACTTTTTGATTAAAAAACACATCTGGTGATGCAGCAGTCTGAAAATCACTAAATTACAAAAACTCAGTAGTCCCTCACACTCCTGCTTTAGACCTGTTACAGACAGACACTGCAGGAAACCTCTGCACAATTTGGGTGCTTATTCCACAGCAGCAGATGATGGGTCACCTTAAAGGAACTGCACCTGGTTTGATTGTACTTAAAATTGTGAAAACACAGATTTAGATACATTTAAACAGTTTAGAGTGGCCCAATGTTATTCCTCACTTACCTTTTTCTTTTTTTTTGTGTGTGTAATTTTCTTTTTTATTATCTTTATATAACCCTGTATAAATCTGTATAAATAAGTTTCAAATGAATAATAATAATAATAACTTAATCCAAACATGTTTTTATGTTCATATGTATGTTTTTTTTTTTTTTTTTTTTTTTTTTTTAAATTATTTTTTAAATCGTATTCATTTATCACATTTAATATTATTGGTTTAAATTTAATCATTTAAAATTACCATATTGTTTTTTGTTATGATGTTACTTTTTGTAGTAGTTTTGATTTGAAATGTCTTTATTTTATATTGCATGTTTTAATTTAAATTTCTAAACATTAGGGGGTATATAGACAAAATAAAAAATAAATTACAATAATTTAGAAAATAGAGCAACATAAAACATAAAATAATAAAACAAAAAAAACAAAAAAACAAAACATAAAACATGACAGAACCCAAATGAAAAAGAACAAAATAGAACAGTAAATAATAATAATTTTTTTAAAAAGTAAAAAATGGAAAAAATGTCGTAATAATATTAATCCTCACTTACCTTCTGTATTCTGATTATCCTAATTATCCACCATAATGAGTTTAGAAGCGCTTTTCAAAACCGCTCAACAAAACACAGACAGCACAGTGGATTTATTTTGGAAAACAAAAAAAACAAAGGTACAGGGTCTTTAACTCCAGCTTCCTATGAGTGTTGTGCCTGTCAGAGAAAGAAACATAGCGAAACTATTGTGTCTGGAGGAAAACCCCATTGATCCGAACATTTGCTCCTTTTGTAATACAGCTGTACCACCTCAGCTCGTTCACACTTGACGTAGTGGAAAATCATAATCAGTGGTATGTGGGGGGCGAGTGGACCACCCCTACAGCTGATCCCAGTCAATACTCCCACACGGCCTCAGTAAACACTCTGAACCTGTGATTAGCGCCCTGCTCCAAGCACTGAACAGCTGCCATTGACTCAGAACATATCCAGTCTGATCTGATCTGCGTGACCAGAATCTGTCAGCTCTCATTCTCCAACGATTGTGCACAAACCACTGCTTTCCTGTTAATGACGTTTGCACCGTGTCTGGTCATTGTCTGCTGGGTTTAACATGAACTTTTCTGCTGAAGGATTTGCCGTCTTTTTGCCTGTACAGAGATGTTATTGTTATGTTACAGTTATGTTATATTACAGTATAGTGGTTATGCTGGTATGCCTAGGGACTACGGATGAAAATTAG